>CABFVZ010002095.1:86093-106377 GCA_902151445.1 Timema monikensis | reverse complement strand
GGGGGGCTTGAGTGGAGCTGTCCGGCAGTAGGAGAACAAACAAGGTAGGAGGAAAATACAAATGACAATACAATGTGTGTTGTATTAAATGCCATCATTCTATTCCCAAAGATCCAACCTACGCTCTTATAACAGTTACCTTTCGTTTCCCGGACATTTAGCTCTTAACGCTCAACAGAAATATGAGGATTGTTGGACTTTGTCAACTGTTAGACTATGTTTACAAGTCTATATATGTATAGAGCCATAGAACATAGTTTAGTGTTCATTACAGTAAACAACAAACTCGTGGACTTTTTTAACACTGCGTCTAACCTCCCTTTAGGGCTACATAATTATGTTAATGGGCTAGGGATAAGAAAGGTTGAATTGATAGAAGTGTACCCGCATTTTTGTAGAGAGAAAGAGAGGGGGTGGGGGACCGTTAAGGAAAAATACTCGCAGTATAACCGACTGGAATCGAACCAAAATCTACTCGTCATTAGCAGTCTAGTCGACTTTGAGAGTAGCGCCTTTAACCGTGCGTCCATCAAAGATGGTTCTTGTACTGCTAAAGACTGTGTCAATATTTAACCTAAGCGCAGCATCTGATTGGCAATATTTCAGCCTCTTCAACAATATTGCCTACCACATCATTTTTTGTATATTTAAGCGGTCCTTTTGTGAACGTATTTTTATTTAAATCATACATTTCTGGTTATTTATTTTATTTACGAAATCACCTGTAGCTATCTTCCCGCCAGGAGGTAGATTAATAACATTCATTTCAAGCATGTGTATCTAGAATAGGAAACAATTAAAATGTAAAATTTGAAATGAAAGTCAGTTCTGTCAAGGAACAATTAATTCTAGTAGGGCGATTGTTTATTCTTGTCATATGAAGAGGGAAAATGTTATCGACAGATAGACAAGTGACATCATCCTCCCATTGGTGTGTAAGTGTAATCGTGCTTAGTGTCAAGTCAGCTTCAAATTCATCAAATAGGTCACGTCATTAAGACTTTTGGTATAGTTTTTAAGCTTTGTGATTAGTGAAATCATCTTCTGTATTAACCAAGTCTCCTTTTGGAGAATCTATTGAGTTTTTTTTAAACTACACTAGAACCTCGTTTATCCGGGACAGAAGCTTGTTCGGATTAACCGGGAGAATAGAGAAATAGTTGACGATTTTTAATTTACAGTTGAAAAGAGTTAAATCAAATGTTCATTTATTTAACTGATGTATAACACGTGATATGTACTGTAATTACTTTTGTTACAGGAAAACACGTTGTGTGAACTAGCACATGTAAATAGTAGTCATTTAAAATATATCACTGTTTATTACAATTCTCTTTTAACTTTGAGCTTGTTAAACAATAAAATATAGGCCTATTTAATTTGACTTAATTTTTTTTTTGCCCGTTTTCCGAAAAGTGTGTTTGGATTATCTGGAATTTCGGATTACCAAGGTTTGATCTAAAGGGGCTTTGCACTGTAGTCAATTATTTTCTAGGGCGCTCATGGCGTGTGTGTCGATGTACCCCTCATCTCAGATAGTAATAATAATAATAATAATAATAATAATCATCAAAAGAGCACTGCACTGTGACCACCGTGTGTTTGTTTGTCAAGCCGTGGCGTACCCCAGTCTGTACCCGGGCGCCGCGGCGGGCTACATGAGTCACGCGGCCGCTGTGAGCGCCGCGGCGCTGTCGTCGCACCACCACCACCACCATCACCACCCCCAGGCGCCGCCACCCAAGAGGAAGCGCCGACACCGCACCATCTTCACAGAGGAACAGCTGGAACAGCTGGAGGCGACCTTTGACAAGACACACTATCCTGACGTCGTCCTCCGGGAACAGCTGGCACTAAAGGTCGACCTCAAGGAGGAGCGTGTGGAGGTGAGTGTGTTACTGTCTCCTCCGTGGTCCTCTAGGTGTGTTACTGTCTCCTCCGTGGTCCTCTAGGTGTGTTACTGTCTCCTTCGTGGTCCTCTAGGTGAGTGTGTTACTGTCTTTGTGCAGTTATACCCAGATGAGACGTATATTTGTGCAGTTATACACAGATGAGACGTATATTTGTGCAGCTATACCCAGATGAGACGTATATTTGTGCAGTTATACACAGATGAGACGTATATTTGTGCAGTAATACCCAGATGAGACGTATATTTGTGCAGCTATACACAGATGAGACATATCTGTGCAGTTATACCCAGATGAGACGTATATTTGTGCAGCTATACACAGATGAGACATATCTGTGCAGTTATACCCAAATGAGACGTATATTTGTGCAGCTATACACAGATGAGACGTATATTTGTGCAGCTATACACAGATGAGACGTATATTTGTGCAGTTATACCCAGATGAGACGTATATTTGTGCAGTTATACCCAGATGAGACGTATATTTGTGCAGTTATACACAGATGAGACGTATATTTGTGCAGCTATACACAGATGAAACGTATATTTGTGCAGTAATACCCAGATGAGACGTATATTTGTGCAGTAATACCCAGATGAGACGTATATTTGTGCAGTAATACCCAGATGAGACGTATATTTGTGCAGTTATACCCAGATGAGACGTATATTTGTGCAGCTATACCCAGATGAGACGTATATTTGTGCAGCTATACCCAGATGAGACGTATATTTGTGCAGCTATACCCAGATGAGACGTGTATTTGTGCAGCTATACCCAGATAAGACGTATATTTGTGCAACCTGTTTTTTGACCATGAAAGAAAGTGTTTGTAATATTTATCCCAATGAGAACATGGTTAGAGGGGGCGAACTGACCCTCTTGTGAGAGTGTCCAGATGTATCCAGGGGGTTATTGGAGGGGCGAGGGGGGTGGTATGCCCTAATGGAGCTGTGGGAGGAAGGATATTAATGTACCCTGATAGCAAGGAGAACGACATGTTCATGTGTATTCACACTGAGAAGTTAATAGTTGACCCTGAGGGGCAGGCATCCGGCTTTGCATCCATTCTTAATGTGTGAGGATAGGAGACGCGATCTTTTTTTTTGCAGTTTTTATATCAAAATACTCCTTTTTTTTGCCAAAATAAATTAAATATTGTTCCAGTAGAAACAGCTATATTAATTTTCTTCACGTAGTGATATCAACAGTTGTTGAATATCTGTTATGAGCATAGCGGTATTAGATGAGAAACTTTTTAAATTAAAAGAAAAAGTTGTCATTAAATTCCAGGACACCCTTGACAGATATTCAACAACTATCCGCTTTATTCGGTGGATTTTAAATACAGCCACAGAGCTTACATCCTTAAATATTCTAAAAAATATTACTACATTGGTCACAATTATTTTTAATAGACTATTAGAGTAGATTTTATTTGGTAAATGTAATGTACCTTTTTTAAAAAAATTTTTATCTTTAACTCGATTTATTGGGTTCATTCCCGGAAATTGCCCGTAGGAGTCTTCATGTTGGAATGTATTAAATACGTCCTAGAAAACAAAATATTTTCTCAAGTTACATAAATTTTAAACAGTTTGATAGCAGACATATAGACATGTTGTATAATATTGTATTCTTATTGTCTGTCCTCGTGGTTGAGTGGTCAGAGAGACTGACTACAGGTCTAGAGGACCCTGGTTACATCCAGTCTGTCCCTGTGGCTTAGTGGTCAGGGAGGCTAAAACCTCTGTTATTATAGAATGTATCAGAGAGTTCTCTGTCCTGGATTTTAATGGGGTCTAATTTAGTTGTATGTTTAGAAAGTACACGATGAATAGTAGCATGCACTAGCTAATTATTTGGTCCGTGGTGTCGAGAGTAAACACATTGTGAGTTTGATAGAATTGAGCTCTAATCGTTAGTTGAGTGCATCTCCGGTAGAGCCGCTAATTACCGTCGGAACTAGAATTATAAGCAGTAATAGCATTACCATCAGATCATGGCGGATAAAGGAGGCTTTGTCAGGGAGGGGGGGAGTGCTGGCACGCACGACCTCCCCCCCCTTTAGGTGTCATCACAACCAGGTTATCACTCCCCTGAGGTGGAGGGGGTAGGGCCCCGCCCCCCTCGAGCGCCCATTGGCTCCGGGCAACTCCACACCTCAGTGATCTCCCGAGCAACAACTACACAACTCACTCCAGATATTAGTCTGAGACACTGACAGATCAGAGTTAGGGTATCACCTGGGTTTTTCAAATGGGGGGTGGATTTGAGTCCTATCTCCCTGGGGGTGTAGCAGCCTCCTCCCCCCCCTCCTAGACAGAAAAAATTTCAGAAATTTAACCTTGTGGAAGGAAATTTTAGAGCATCTGAACAAACCTTTTTTGTTTGGTGGCCGCGTGGTCTAACGCGCTATTCTCGTGGGAAACTAGATTTCCAAAGACGGGGAGATAGGGGTTCGATCCCGGTCAGAAACGCTGATGGTAGTTTTTTCCCCCTAAATGGATTTCAATTCTTCCTCCACGCAAATGCGGGTGCACTTCCTCTCGTCTAACCCTTCCTAATCTCTAACCCATTAGTGTAATTAGTACATAGGCGTGTAGCCCGAACGGGTAGTAGGACACGGTTCTTAAAAAAAAGAATCTGAACATAATTCTGAGCTAATTATTATATAAGGTAAAGAGCCAGTTTTCGTAAAAACCGGTGGTTTTGAAAGAAACATTATATTTATCACAAATTTATGTAAAAAACAAGATTAAAAGAACGTTGTTAAATAGGGAATGGGAGGAAATATACATTTATCATTTTCATCCGTTAACTCGGATATTGATTATTCATAGAGGCCTCCTTCCCATCTCGCGATCTTCCGTATTCAACCAGCCCCGAAGGCTTCAAACACCTCTTATTTAAACCGGTGAACGGCCTGGTTTCTAACTATGGCTTCAAACACCTTTTATTTAAACCGGTGAACGGCCTGGTTTCTAACTATGGCTTCAAACACCTCTTATTTAAACCGGTGAACGGCCTGGTTTCTAACTATGGCTTCAAACACCTTTTATTTAAACTGGTGAACGGCCTGGTTTCTAACTATGGCTTCAAACACCTCTTATTTAAACCGGTGAACGGCCTGGTTTCTAACCATGGCTTGCTGACACCTCCCTTTCGTAGTTTACTTGCTTACTGATTCATAGTAACTATCCCCGCAACACTCGTTATGTCATTCGCCACTCACAACATACAATGTTTACACAACACGCCTTGCAAATAAGGCCGTTGGTGACAGAATTTACAAAAACAAAAATAAATATTACTCCTCTTATCGCCCATTTATGGGCGCTTATGTGATAATTGATGCCCGGTGCGTGGAAGACAAAATTAAACCTAAAGATAAACGAACAAAATAACCAAAGATCATTTTATTTTTAAAGAGGGTCCTTTAGCAATACGATTACGCAGCTAGAAGTCTAGGGGCACACTAGCGCCCACCTAGGAGAGACAGATCAATTTAAATAAACAACCTCTGGCGTCAGAGATCGCGGTTAGCCATTGTTATCTTTGAGAAACCATGAGGCTCATTTTATTTCATTATTTAGACGCTACAAATTTCATCCCATGGCCGGTCTTACAATGTAAGAAGTTGAGTAATACAAATATTGAGATTAAATATTAAAACTTATTTATAATAGACTCCTATTTATGTTACCGATTTGTATAGACATTTTATGTTCAGTTTAAAAAATTTTGTTGCCCAACATAACCTTTTCCTGAAAATATTCACAGATTTTAAATCTTTAAATTCCTCTTTTTATTAATATAGATAAGCAGTTTGACGCATTTTTTCACACGGGTAAGCCGCATCAAAACTAACTTTTATTAAACTAGGATATTACACAGTCATCTACCAGTTTTTTATAACTCTTCCTACATTACCAAGCTATCTATGACAATCAATTCCATACAAAACATTACCCAACCCACAAACAGAGTTCACAAACGAATGCAATCGATTAACAAGGCAATTTTTACCCAAGAACGATGTTAAGATAAGTGAAACTAAGTAATACACATTGTTACAGAAACATTGTGAAAAAATCATCGTGATTCACCAAAGAGCACAATTAAACTTTGTTGCAGAGATATATTGATGAGAATCTAACCTGGGGAAAACATATTTCATCTTGTATACAAATATCGTACTTTTGTTTAAAACATTTCTATAAATTAATTCAAACACATCCGACCAAATTAAATAAATCAAGCAAAAGAGAACCAAGAAAATATCTGCTAAAATTCCAAAATTACCAAAAATGACCATAACATATATAATTATTTCTACAACAAGGGGATCATGAACAGAGTTTATATAGACCTACTTATGAGCAGGGTGATGAAACAATAAAAAGATGGTACGTCATCAAAATCCGGGCCCTGGGTAGAAGTATAGAGAAGCATTAGATGAGAAACTTTTAAGTGAAAAAGGAAAAGTTGTCATTAAATTCCAGGACACCTTTGACAAGTATTCAACAACTGTTGATATCATCATGTGAAGGAAATTCAAGGCCATGAACTTTCTACCTTCTTTTCTCCTATAGTGGTGAGAATGAGACATTGTCAATAAGCTTGGAAGGGTTGCGTCGGGAGGGGGTAAGCTATTACTTCTGAAGCAGATATTTGTAAATCATTATTATGTTTAGCAGAATGAAAGAGTTTAGCTGTTAAATACCTCATTGTACATGGATATTTTTTAGTTTACATTTTTGTAAAGCATGTGTTCGTGTGCATTTATTACGACATTTTTAGGGTGTGGGAGGGGGATCATTTTTTGAAAATGTGAAGAATTTTTTTAGTTTTTTAAAGCCATTTTATAGGATTTTTTTATCACTTTTGGGTCATAATCGGTGCCCTGTTAATAACAGATATTTATCTTCTGTTGATATATGAGATTTATTTTGGTCAAAGAGCTATTATATAAAAAGTGAAAAAAAAACACTGCCTCTTTCTAGTGCTTCGTACATCCCCACCTTAAATGAACCAGAAAGAAAGTTGGTAGCCCTGCTGGCACGATTGCCAACGGGAGTCAAGTTAGCAAATATCACCGCTTCTATCTAAACACGTCTCGTGTAAGAGTAGATTAATAGCTACTGTTACAGGAGGCCCCCTCCATTGTCCCGGTGACAACTGACAACTGTCTGATGGAGTGTTGACCAATGTTCCGCAACACCGCGTTGTCCTCTAGCGGCTGTCGACCCCACTTGAACACCTTCCTTCTGGTGTTTACCAAGGGCTGGTTCACACCACGGAATTCACAAACACTGGACAGGTAGCCCAGTGGACCAACTACAGGGTGGTCCATAAATAGGATAGCCTGCAAACAAATCCGGGATCCTTAAGGTGGGATGGAAGGAGATGTGAGGTAAAAAAAAAACGAGTGTTTTTTTGCAGTTTTGATGTCAAAACTTTATTTATTTTTTTGCCAAAATAAAAAAAAAATTCTCCAGTACAAAATTTAATTCTAATCACATGGGGACCTCAAAATTTCTTAAATATCTGTCAAGGTTGTTGTGGAATTTAATGACAACTTTAATGCCGCCATGTTCATGATATATTCAACAACTGTTGATATCAACATGTGAAGAAACTTAAACTCTCTGTTTGTATTGGAGAAATGTTTGATTTATTAATGACCAAATAAATGTTTTTATATCAAAATTGAAAATAACACTGGTCTTTTCTCGCGTCCCCTACACTCCATCCCACCTTAAGAATGTTTGGAAAGACCCGTATTTCTTTTTAACACCGCGTCTTACAGCCCATTCGGATTACACGCATGTGTAAGCCCTAGAGGAGAAGGTAGGAATATGAGATACCCATTTTATTTTTCCCCATATCAAACCTCAAAATAGACTTGGACTAAAGAATAAAACGTCTAAAGAAAGGTAATTCTATGTGCAATAAGTGACATAAACAGAAATAAGATAGACCAAACCACTATAAAAATATATCTTATTTAAAAAAAATTGGCACAAACTGATTTTTCAAAAATAGGGTAGTAATATGAGATAGTATTTCTAGATAAAAAACAAATAATAATAATATGTATAAAACTTCAAAACAAGGACTATAAATATAGTCTACTGTTGTCAAATGATACACTTCTATTCTATTTACAATAATCACATACATAGGTGTCTTTTTCTGCACCAGCACAATCACTATGGGCCCACATCTTGCATAGGAGACACTCTACCCACAATTCTCCCCTAGAGTCGTTAGAAAATTTGCCATCACAAAATAGGCAACTGGCATCCTGTGAATCTGGATGAAGCTGGCCAGGTTCATCTATATCAGAATCATCTGAATCAATTAATGAAGCACTATCATCACTTGAAGATTCTTCTGTTTCGGATTCAATAGGCCTAACTTGCCTCTTCTTTTGATTTTTTGAATTTCTTCTTTTAGAGGATAAGGTGACAGCTCGCTTTGGTGTAGTGCGAAGTAAGTCATTCTTATATGGTGATGAGGTAATAACTGCGGAACCACATGATTTACGTCCACGATTTGTAACTTTAGCTTTAACTGTTGGAACAGGTGAGATGTCGTGAGGTTTGACTGTTTTCCCTAAGCCACTTGTAGATGGACCAGAGCTAGATGGAGTATGCGGTGCAATCATTGCAGACTTGGATGTACCGGCGCTAGTTGGACTCGGTGGAGAGACGTGAGTTGCAGATGTGGATAGACAGGAGCTAGTCGGAGTCTGCGGGGAAACATCAGTTGCAGGCAAAGTTTGTGCTATTTGTGGTGATGTGGTCAAAGATAGGGGCCCTACTTTTTGGGCGGCTGCTATATAATCCGCGTCGGAGAAAATATTCTTATTTAGCGGGTAGATTCCGGTTACAAGAAATCCCTTAACAGCTATTTCAGCTGTTTGCACTTTCAAATATGCCTTCCCGAATAAGTCTGCAATGTCGAATGGACTCAGTGCTCTTTGTTGTTGCCGCAAACATAGCCGCACTTCCTCGCTGTAGTACGCCTTCAGTGGACCCATGAAGGTTTTATCTAGAGGCTGTAATTTGTGTGTCGAGTGCGGGGGAAGCGACACAATTGACACAAAATTATTTCTGGCCAAATCGATGACCTCTATATTTCTGGTGTGGCTATAATGGCCATCCAGAATCAGCAATACTGGAGAATCTTTTGTCGGTTTGGCAACATTTAAGAAATGCTGGAACCATTTTGTGAAAAGGTGTGCTTGAATCCAGCCAGACGGGTGGTATGTAGCAATAGATCCATGTGGGGCTCCTTTCATCAACTGCTTGTTTTCATTTTTCCTTGGAAAAATTATCATCGGAGGCACAAAACTCCCTGCTGCATTCATGCAACACACTATAGTAATCAGCCCACCTCGTTCGGCTGAAGTTAGGCTAGCAACTTGTCTTTTGCCTTTTAACCCCACAACTTTGGGTATTTTTGACTGCACAACAGACAACCCTGTTTCGTCGACGTTGTAAATTCGATCGGGAGTAAATGAAAATTTCTCATATTGTTCATCAAGATTGTCAAAAAAAGCATCCACTCTTTCTTTAGTGAAACCTAGTGCTCTGGCAGCAGACGTACCTGTAGGCTTACGCAGTGAAATCGTGTCCTTATGGCGTGACAAAAAATGGTCTATCCAGCCTCTTCCTGCTTTTTCCTCTCCAAAAGGATGCTTGATGCCATTTCTAACAGCTAATTGGTATGCCATCTTCTTTATGTCATTCGTGGTCAAACCGTAGAACTTGGATTCCATTGTTAGAATATATTCAACTAGTTGTTTTTCAATTTCATCACCTAAAATAAAGTAGAGTGTTAATTCAGAATATTAAAAATAAGTCTAACAATAAATTATCTAATGTAAAGTCGATAAAAAAGATATAAGCTACTTACCCAAAATTGTATTTCTCCCTAATTTCGTAGCAGCTACACTCTCAACAGTAACACCTTCATTCACCTTTGAAACAAGTTAACAAAAATGTTATAAAATAACAGTAAATAGACTACTTTGAAGACTGGCTAGTTAAGTCGAGAAAAAATTGCAGCTGAACATAAAACATAACACTCTACATACCTTTGAACATAGACGTGCAAGGGTAGATCGTGGCACATTATATTTCTTTGCTGCCTTCAAATATCCACATTCTTTGGCTTTAACAGCTTCAATAGCTCTTATCATGTCTTCCTTATTATAATTTTTTCTTAAGCCTTCGCTTTCTTTTTGTAATTTAGTTCTTGGCATCTGAAATATGTATGTACGTTTATAGGATGTTTGAACATAAAGAATATGTAATATGATCTATTAGAGTATTGAAAAACACTTGTGTTAAAAACTGTGGTAGAAATATGAGATAGTCTCATATTACTACCCACCAGGTGTCTCATATTTCAACCAACTCATCGTTTTGGATTTTTCTAATAACTCACATGGAAAGACGCAATATTTGTGTGAACTATATTTATATTCTAAAACTACAATTCATATAATGTAACTTACCGCTTTAATTTGTTGAAAAATCTTAATAGAAACAGTCGTAGTTGGCTAATCAATAATTACTAGCGAAAACTTTAAGCTGGCGCCAAAACATCAAACGTTCACCATGCTTCAGTACTACAAACAAAACGCTCGCTGTCTGCAACATAACGGTGGCGTGTCTGAGGTGTATAGTTTCCAAGATATCTTCTAGATGCCAGTAGTGAACAGAGATCAAAACCATGGTATCTCAAATTTCTACCCTATCTCATATTCCTACCTTCTCCTCTACTAATTACGACAGTGTGTTAGGGATGAGTAAGGTTGAATTGAGAGGAAGTGTTCCCTGAATTTGCGTGGAGGGAGAGTGGAAAACTGTTTAAGCAAAAAAAAAAGATTGAGTCAATAAAACCGCTGCGACAGTAATAAATAACCAAGGCCCGGGGCTTTTAGACACATATTTCTTTTAACCCATTTTGGTGGTCGAATGGTCTATGAGGTTAAGTACTCTCACAATAGACTGGGCTGCCGATGATGGGAAGATCGGGGTTTGGATCCCAGTAGGATGTACTGAGTGTGCTATTTCCTCAAATGGATTTTTTTGCACTCACTTCAAACAAATGCGGTACACTTCCTCTAAAAATCTTCCTTCCTCATCCTTAACACATTCGAGTAATCAGTACATATGCGTAGAAGCCCTACTACCACTTTCTATTGGTCAACTGTTGCCAAATCTCCTCGCTCTCGGTTATGTCGGAAGATGGTCTTCTGGGGTGAGACTGGCAACATCGACCAACCAGCGTTGCCAAATCTGTCTTATATTTAAGGTCATCCTACCATCAAAATTTTATTGCACAATTTTAATAAGCTATAAATAGTGATTCATTAATTTAAAATAATTACAGTTCACACGTTATAAATAGTCAAACTTGATATTTTTATTATTTTTGCGTGCCTTTATTAAGATAGAGTAATTAATGTATAGGGTTAAAATTTAGTGTAACTAATAAAGACATTCATATGAGGCGCATATAGCTAAAAAAAACCTCTGTACTCATTCTCACTAACTTTCTCCACACTTCCCTATCCTCGCATTCTCCCCTCTCTTCAACAACATCCATACACCGAGTCATACATGCTCTTTTATTATTAAAACTCTTAAAGTTTCTCTTTTTCACACATTCATCTACCACATTTAGCCACGTCTTACATGACCTGCCCCTTCCTTTTGATCCACACACTCTACCTTCATATATTTGTTTCTTCACTATCCACACTCATCCTCTCAACATATCCAAACCAACGTAAGACGCTTCTTTCACATTGACCTATTGCATTCCCCTTCAGCATCCATTCATCACTGACTCTGTCCATATGAGATTATCCTCACACATTTCTTAGATATCTCAATACAAGCGCATTCCACTAGCTAGTATGTCTCTCCTGACAAACCCACACTTCACATCCATAACACAATGTTGGGGTTAACACACTTTTATATACTACCATCTTTACCTCTTTTGATACTACCTCATTCTTTGCAATTGCGTCAGTTACTATTTTATTTAATATGAAGAATAAAGTTGAAATTGAATAGTTATATTTTCAAAGCAAAAAAAAAATTGCAAGTATTTATTCAAGTAACCTATAAATTACAACAAACAGTCTCTAGAACAATGTGTGAAAAGTAGTGATGGCAGATAGTGGAGGTTTGACTATTTCATTTTGTCAACCATTTTGGTTTAAAGTTAAATTTTTATTATTAGAGTCAAGGTCCATCCATTTTTAAAACTATTTTAATCCATTTGTTAAGTAGGGCCTAAGTTATTAGCTAAGGATTTGATTACAATAATTATATCTAGGGGCCGCACTACAAACTAAATTTAGTCTATAAAACATGAATTTCGTTTGAAAATACGAGTACCTCTAAGAATTCGTGAGAAATCCTCGATTTCGTGTATAAATACATTAATCGTTTAATTTCGAGAGCTCAAAAAAATATGTAAAAATTATTTCTTTGAGCTTGAAACAAGTTTCAGCGATTTTCAATCAGCATTTCGTGAAAAAAACAGTTTGCGAAACGTCTGTTAAGTCTGTTTATATATTTATAGCTCATGAACTCTAATTATTATTAATTAAACTCATTGAATAGATATCTATAGCTGATAATATCAAGGCCGTAGCCGGCCAATAATTTCAGGAGGGAGAGGGGGTTTGGTGGGCACATCCCTCAATTGCTGGAGGCTAGAAACAATTCAAAATACTAAACACCTCTAGAAGCTATCTGAAGTGTTTTTTATGGTAACACAGCCCCCTAATTTGTACTTTTACCTTAATTTTGATAGTGTTTGAACCATAAATAAAGCCATATATATTTTTTTCATAAAATTTCGGGGGGGTTAGGGGGTTTAAACCCCTAATCCCCCCCCCAACCCCCCCNCCCCCCCCCCCCCCCGCCCAGCTACGACCTAGGATAACATACACTTGGGGAAAACTGTAAAGTAAGATTTTGTTGATCGAATGATCGTAAGAAAAGATTGACCACGTGGTAAGAGAATGATGACGCTGTCTACTGATAGTAGTCATACAACTACCTCAGAGATGATACACAGTGTAGTCAGCTGTATAAGTTTGGACAGTCCTTGCGGGTGGGAGGAGGGGTAACGAGTGGAAATGATACATTTGTTACAATTATCAAAACAAAAAGCGTACAAGTGCATTAATCCAGAGTAAAATATCGATAGCTGGTGATATTTTTGTTTTAGCACCTCGTCTTACTACCTAACCAGGTTGTACGTATATGTATTAATTACGCTAGAGAGAGAGAGAAAGAAAGAAAGAGAGACAGAGAGAGAGTGGAAAACCATTGGTAATAAAACACCTTCAGTAAACCCGACCAGGATTCGAGCCCCCATCTCCCTGTCATCGGCAGTCTAGTCCATCACAGGAGTGACGCCTTAGACCATGCGGCCACCGAAGCAGGTTTTGTCGTCCCAACGACCCAGACGAAGCAGATGGATGAGACGACATTTCCCGCCAGAAGGAAGGACTGAGGGAAACAAAACGCTGGGAGGCAGTTTTTTTTTCCTCCTCCGCCGGGACGTTCCCGTCAGCTTATTGGCTTACCTTGTGTATGCGCACGCGCAGTAGTTACCGGAGAAAGGAGCGGTCGTAATGAGCCTTGTCATTACACAGGTCGTCATGGCAACCAGTGTGTTTCATGTCTGCCAAGCGTGAAACGCGTCCCATTACGGCGGAAACAATGATACCAATAAACCCGGCGAGGAGGTCCGTGCGACAACCGGATAACTCTCACAGAGGAAGATGTTGTCTGGGTCATTGGTGCGGCGAACTTCCTGGAGTGAGAGTATTACTGACAAATGATAGTCACCACGTGAAGTTCTCAGTCAGCCAGTATTCCAACAGTAATCTCCTAGAGACCCTCAGTAAGCCAATATTACAACAGTAGTCCCCTGGAGACCCTCAGTCAGCCAGTATTACAACAGTAGTTCCCTGGAGACCCTCAGTCAGCCAGTATTACAACAGTAGTCCCCTGGAGACTCTCAGTCAGCGTGTATTCCAACAGTAGTTCCCTGGAGACCCTCAGTCAGCATGTATTCCAACAGTAGTTCCCTGGAGACCCTCAGTCAGCCAGTATTACAACAGTAGTCCCCTGCAGACTCTCAGCCAGTATTCTAACAGTAGTCCCCTGGAGACTCTCAGTCAACCAGTATTACAACAGTAGTTCCCTGGAGACCCTCAGTCAGCCAGTATTACAACAGTAGTCCCCTGGAGACTCTCAGTCAGCGTGTATTCCAACAGTAGTTCCCTGGAGACCCTCAGTCAGCATGTATTCCAACAGTAGTTCCCTGGAGACCCTCAGTCAGCCAGTATTACAACAGTAGTCCCCTGCAGACTCTCAGCCAGTATTCTAACAGTAGTCCCCTGGAGACTATCAGTCAGACAGTACAGTGAAACCAAGCTATTTAAAAACACCAGTTCGATTCCAATCAGAGCCTATAAAATAGCACGGCTGTGTTTTTTTTACAGATTGTTACGGAGATATTAGGTTTGACATTTTAGAGTTAGAAGTATTTGTCCGAGATTAAGCCGGCTTGTAGTTCATGCAGGTATAAACGTGTGCGGGAAAAGTAAAATATTGATTTGTGTGTTAGCACGGTGATGCTCCAAGACGTCTACCTAGTCAGATTTTGAAGTTACGTCAGAAGGAATGAGAAAAACAGATGATACGAAACTCCAATATACACTGATTCAAAAAGAACATAATAATGCAAGCGACTCGAAGAGACAATTTACATGACTACAGAGTAGAGGCATTTCTATTTTTGTCGGCTGCTCTTCTGGCACAGACATGTACCGGTTACTACCCGACATGTCCCAGTAAATAATGAGGGGTGTAAGAAGATACATGTTATCTTGATACCATCCTATTAGTTCTGGTACTAGAGGAGGCAGATGGCCTCTAGAGGCCCCACACATCTTGATGCTATCCAACGAGCTCTAGAACTAGATGAGACAGATGTTGTTGTTTCATTTACTGCCTTGTTGACACATAATTTAAACCACTGCAGGCGGAGCTACCAAGGAAAATCGAGATGACCGTTTTTGTTTACAAGTAATTAGGTTAATTGATTTGTAAAGCGGTGGGTGAGCTTGAGTTTTATTTGAGAGGGGTAAATGAGGAAAGCGGTTAGGGGTGGAGAGGGCAAAGCAACGAGTAAGTTGGGTAGCAATCAGGCCGGACCGGTTTAAGGAGAATTTTACCATCGAGGTTTGTCATAAGTTAATATCAACACGAAGCGATTAAACACACATCCTCTATTGTCCATACACACAGGGTAGTTTTCACGCACGGTTCATCCGTATCGATGGTCGCGTGGCCTAAGGCGTCACTCTCGCGATAAACTGGATTGCCAGTAACGGGAAGATCAAAGCGCGAATCACGGTCTGGTGTTGTCAGGGTGCGTGGCAATTCATTTGGGATAACTATTATAGAAGCAGATGGGAGGATAACATTATAATGACCCTGAAAAAGATAGGGTGTAATGAGGTAGACTGGATAGAACTATCTCAAGAAAGGGATAGGGTGTAATGAGGTGGACTGGATAGAACTAGCTCAGGATAGAGATATAGTGTAATGAGGTAGACTGGATAGAACTATCTCAAGAGAGGGATAGGGTGTAATGAGGTGGACTGGATAGAACTAGCTCAAGATATGGATAATTAAAATACACTCCTATTGAAACTGTTTAGTTTCTAAACGTTGAAGAGACATAAATGACTAAATATGTCAAAAGGCCTGCCCCGAACACCTCAAAAGGCAGCAGGTTCACTATACCTGATGTAAGCTTAACCTAAAGGTTGACGGTTCACTTGTAGCTGTGTGTTGCACAGCTGACTGAGCACATCCATGGGGGTTCCTGGTTCGTTACCGATTCAATTCATGGCTGATAGAGCTGGCTTACAAACTTCTGATTGGCTTTGTTTCAATCTCAGTTTCGAAAACCACGTCTCAGAGGGAAGAAGGGTGTTATTACACTGAATATTATCTCAGAGTGAATTGTATGTCTTAAGGCGATTTACCCTTTTCATCTGGCGTGGAAATGCAGAGCCATGAGAACAAACGGTTATCTTCAAGAATTTTTATTGTTCTGCAATTTTCTTTTAGGAAACTGTTGGTTCAAGAATGGAAGCATGTTGATTAAGTTATACTTTTTATATACACACACCTCCTCTATAATTTTAACAGTGATCAAATATCGATAATATTGACATTCTTCAATAGAAAGTTGCTGGATTCATAACAAAAGATAAAAAATGTAACAATTAATAAACATCGAACCATTATCCTAGAAGGGGTGTTGAAAATATTAGCATAAAAATTTCACTCGTTCTCGAGAAAACTGATATTTCCAAACGTATGCTTTTTCTGCAAGACCTGTTCGGTAGCTAGCGCCATCTACGGTTTCCGTGAACCATCTGTTCTTGTTGGCGCGGAAGGATACTTTGGTCGGTTGTAAAGCCACGCATTTCACCCTCCCGCCCACCATCCCACAAAATAGGTTTTAGACTTACACTCGATAGGGCCTTCATGGAGATTTGGCAACAGTTATCTTCGTTCTCTTTCTGTGCTAACTATTGCCAAATCTCCTTGCTCTCAGTTATGTATGAAGGTGGTGTGCTGGGGTAAGAAGGAGCTACTGGCAACATCGACTAACCAACGTTGCAAAATTGGTCGTATATTTGAGGGAAGATTGACCATCGTGAGAAAAAGAGAATGACAGCGTTGTTTCCAAATAGTAACCATACAGTTACTTCAGAGGTGATATCCAGTGTAGTGTATTGCGAAGCTCGCTAAAATAAATAAGTGGAAAGTGAGAATAAGAAATCAAAAGCACCAAAATTAAAAGTTCAGTTCTAAATAAAGATGTGTAGATTAGATTTTTTTTACTTTCTCATATAAAAATAAAGTATTGTAACCGTGAAAAAAAATTCGACCTTGAAATTATGATGAATATTTTACGTTGTATGTTCTTCCCCCTCCCCCGATCCCCAAAAAAGTTGGTCTTACAATTTTTCTGTCTGTCTGTCTCTGGCCACATATCTGAAACGGTTTAAAGGATTTTGTTCCAAGTTGATATTTAGTTGTTATATATCTATACCCCAGATATTTTATTTCGACTCCATACCTCAAATTAAGGGCAATTTAATCTACTGATAAGTTAATTTTTCTTTTTTTTAATTAGAATTTTTTTGAAAAGTGCTTTAACGATTCTGTTTGAAATGGATATCTAGGTAGTGTTTTACCCGACAAATAACATTCTAATATTTGTTTTAAAACTTTTTTACAAACATGAATTTTCATTATACCTACGAATACAAATTTTTGAACCATCAACATCATCTATAATGATGAGGTAGTTAATTAATAACTTATTCAGTATGTATAATATAATTGATTTTCAATCAAAATATATAAATAAATTATATAAAGTAGTTAAATCAATAATTGTAATAATTAGAATTATTATTCTTTTAATAATAAATATAATTACAATAATCACCAATCATATTTAAAAAAATATTAATAATCTAGAATACAGATCACAATTTTAAATGTCGATCCGACCATAGATCAACTCTGTTACCTTTATCACTATGTTTCTTTTTGGTTGCTCTAGGCTTCCTAACATTTGATATAGATATCGCTCTATTATTACCTTTTAGAATATTAACTATAATTGGATCTATATTAGTTCAAGCCTCTACAATAATATTAATTGTCTTAATAATCATAATTATTGGACATGACGAGCAACTACAAACGCCCTCAGATTGGTACGAGTTATTTCTCTTTATTCAATCCTGATTATTTTGTTTTTGTAGAAAATAAAATAGTAATTAAATGATAATAACATTACGGACTAAATAGCCAAGCTATCGCTTTTGTTAGTGACGGTTATAGCCACATCTAATTTTAATATTCTGTAAATAACACCTTGACACGGGAATCGAACCTGGGGCCCTCGGCTTAGTACTCCAATGCTCTGATCACTGAGCTAAATATAAATCTTCTCGTTCCCCGGGTAATTCCTTCACTCAAATTACAAGGCGGAGTCTGTGATGGACGTGCGGAAAGTCATAGGTGGTTGCGTCGTCTGATAGTTGGTGATATATTGATCACTCACATGTAGCTGGCGAATTCCGCATGTCCATTACAGATTTTGCCTTAAAATAGGAGTGAAGAATGACCCTGGGCAAGGGATGATTCCTGGCTAGCTCAGTGGTTAGAGCATCGGTGTGCTAAGCCAAAGGTTCTGGGTTCGATTCCCGTGTTCAAGTGTCATTTTTTTAATTTTCAGAATATAGTTGATGACACGTTTTGATATAATGTGAATTGACATTCAACTAAGGGGTAAACTACTGGTCTGGGGTCTAGATGTGTTGGCCCCATACTGGAATTTTACACTAGTAAATATCAAAATCTGGTCGTCTAACCTAAATATTTCTAGGGTCGGGTTCTTTTTTCCTGCTGCACAAAAACATTTTAAAGTTCCGGTTTAAAGTAAAATAATTGTTCCGGTTCTTTCAATTTTTATATGAAATAGTCACACTATTACTATAAAATTCGTAGCTAGCATATAATTTACAATTATATAAAAGTTTTTTCTATAAAAAATTTACAAAATACCTTTACAAAATAAAATCCTGGAAAAAAAAGAGAAAATGGTGTAGACGATTTCAAAATAAAATTTAATTTAAATAAAGAAGGGTATGAAATGGAATTTTACAAAATAGCTATAACAATTTAAAGCCTTTAAGAACCGATTAGAACATTTATCAACCTAGAAAGGTAAGTTATTAATTCCAATTATGGTTCTGGTTATTCAGAAATTTATTTCTAGGAATCTCCTTACGGTTCTAGTTCCTGTCCCTGTTAGGCCCCTGGTCAATTTTTTTTTAGCACCCCGTCTTACTACCCGTCTAGGTTATATGCTAATGGTTTTAGGGATTAGGAAGGCTATATTTAAAGGAAGTGTACCTGAATTTTCATGGAGAGAGAGAGGAAAACAATTTTGGAAAAACTACTCTCAGTGCATCCAACCGAGATTCGAACTTCGATCTCCCCATCACCGGTAGTCTAGTCTACTGCTAGAGTAGCGCGTTAGACCACGCGGCCATTGAAGCGGTTAAAAAATAGCTCTACGATCATTCAAATTCAAAATTCTGTTTTTACTATTTTTTTAGATATCGAAACTTATGTTTTTTGAATACTCTATTATCTTTAAGCACACGACAGAGAAACTTCGAGCCTAAACTAACTTGTTGAGAGGCACCTTATCGTGACTATATGGTAAGGCCCCCTTAACAAGGGTCCTTGTTCACCTGGTGTGGACATTGCCCACTGCTGGGTCAACAACCCATCCCCCCTTTCCCTCGGAACAAATTGCCTCATCTGCTGGGCCACGTGTCTAATGGATTCATTTACCACAGCCAGGGAGTCATGTTTAATTAATAAGAGGGAAGTCCATGGGCCCGAATGACCCGTCACAGTAACACGGTGGATCGGGAACCCAACGTATCCCTAGACGAGTCCTGGGTTCGAGGACGGTACGGTTTAAAAATAGTATATGTGTGGGAACCCTTCATGATTAATAGGCGGTATTAAATGCTATCACACTACTGTTATAAGCTGTAAACATTATCTCACACAGCCCTATCAGATGTTTGTTCCATCACACAACGCTTATCAGATGTTTGTTCTATCACACTATCAGATGTTTGTTCCATCACACAACTTTTATCAAATGTTCTATCACACAACTATTATCAGACGTCACTACCTGCCATCACACAACCACACGAGAACACCTTATTTCTCTCCCTCTCTGTCACTCACTCCTCGCTACAAACAATGGAATTAGTTGCTAACAAGGTTACATCTCCGGTTCTCCAAGGAAGGAGAAGGGAGCGAGGAGGGGGGGGGGGGAGTAGCAGTGCCAAGATACGGCCGATCTTAGTAGTTATCTTCTCGATTAATTAAAAATGCAGACTTCCGCTTGAAGCAAGGCAACTCAAGGTAGAACCGGGGGGTGAGGAGGGTATGAAGAGAAGCTTCCAAGGAGCAGCAAAAACTCAAGTGCTTATTAAGTCTTTTTTTTATATCTATTTTTCTTTTCTTTTTTGTACTAAAGAAGTTTTCAGACTTCTGCTCTTTTATTCATCGTTAATTATACAAACTAAAGAGTTATTAATTACCAATTTAGATTGGCTGGCTATTGTTGCGAATGCAAGCTGGGCTGTAGCGACTATGTCGAGGAAGGGGGTAGGGGGGGGGGGG
>CABFVZ010002095.1:52871-78306 GCA_902151445.1 Timema monikensis | reverse complement strand
ACCGTGGTTCGGATTCCACGTTAAACTGTAGGTCCTCCATTTCATCTCACAATCACCCTACCATTACACATTAGCGTAAGTGCGTACAACCCGAACGGGTAGTAAGACGCGGTGCTAATAATAATAATAATAATATATTTAAAAATGTATTTAATCTATATAGTTACTAAATCTATATTACCACCGCGTCTTACTACCCGTTCGGACTATGCGCCTGTGTACTAACTACACTGATGGGTTGAGGATCAGGAAGGCTTAATTTAGAGAAAATGCACCCTCATTTGCATAGGAGGAGATTGGAAAACCATCGAGGATAAAACCTCCCTCAGTGCACCCGACCGGAATCGAATCACCGATCCCTCAGTCATCGGCAGTCTAGTCCAACACGGGAGGGACGCGACAGAACACGTTACCACCAAAGCGGATGGAAAAAAAACTATTTTAAACTACCCATTCTGGTGTAGTAAGGCATTAGTCTCGTCTTGTTTGGTTTGCCGGTGATAGGGAGGTTGGGATTCGAATCCTTGAAGGGTGTACTGTGCTAATTATTTTTTGTAGCTTATTTTATAATTTCCTTCTATGTGAATGCAGGTACACTTTCTCGAAATTTTACCTTACTCCTCGCTACCCAACTAGCGTAAATCGGCGGCGGATAGCTTTGACAGATATCAAGACGTAACGCACTGAAAACAAAAATTGAATTTTTAAGTGATATTTAGGAAATTAACCAATATTTTTAAAAGTCACTTATTCGTATCATCATTAGTATATTAGTTAGCTTGAAATATTATTATTATTATTACTAGCACCGCATCTTACTACCCGTTCGGGTTGTACGCACTTACGCTAATGTGTAATGGTAGGGTGATTGTGAGATGAAATGGAAAACCTACAGTTTAACGTGGGATCCGAACCACGGTGGAGGCCTGGCATTCCCCACATTCACAAGTTGTGATTAATACACGTCTTGCCAGAGGTGAAGGAAGGGTTTGGTAATCAGATAAATCTGTGCCGGGACCGAGGATTGAACCACGGACCCCCAACACAGAATTCTGACACCTTACCCCTAGACCACCTGGTCACCTTAAGAAAATACAACTAAGGTTGAACCTCAATTAACCGGGGAGCTAGAGTTAGCCGTATGAACGAGAACATGTAGAAATGAATAAACAAACAATTAGTATTCGTGCTATACAACATATGAATACTCTCAACAAGATGTAGGGCTATTGATTCAAATGTAATAGTTCAATAGAATCCTAATGCAATAAGTCTGATTAGTCTACTTCCGGTCATTATGGGTTTTACTGTCATCAACAAGGTCTGGCTAGATTGTGACCAGTGTAAGAACTGGAGTAGCTCACTCCAGAAGGGTCTGGCTAGATTGTGACCAGTGTAAGAACTGGAGTAACTCCCTCCAGAAGGGTCTGGCTAGATTGTGACCAGTGTAAGAACTGGAGTAACTCCCTCCAGAAGGGTCTGGCTAGATTGTGACCAGTGTAAGAACTGGAGTAACTCCCTCCAGAAGGGTCTGGCTAGATTGTGACCAGTGTAAGAACTGGAGAAACTCCCTCCAGAAGGGTCTGGCTAGATTGTGACCAGTGTAAGAACAGGAATAGCTCACTCCAGAAGGGTCTGGCTAGATTGTGACCAGTGTAAGAACTGGAGTAACTCCCTCCAGAAGGTTCTGGCTAGATTGTGACCAGTGTAAGAACAAGAGTAACTCTGTCAGAGTTGATGGAAAAATCCCGTAATCCGCCCGAAGCGGTCTCCGGAGAATGTTTGATTTGTACTGAGAGAGCTTTTGGACAAGAAGGGAATAAGTGTGACAATCGCCAACTAAGCTCTATCAAACCGGGATTCATGGAGTGTCCGGGTTTAGAGACCTCAGAGCACTCTAAATGAAGAGTAATAATTACCTCACATACGATCCCAATCACAAATACTAAAAATCGTCGGTAGTTTGGTTTTAATAGAACCTTTTTACTAAAAAAAAAATTCCAACCTAGCGTGCGTGTGTTTTTTCCTTCCTTGTTGACATTATATTACATTTCTGCTCTTCTTTTAGCGCGACACGGAGAAAAAAAAAAGAAAATCTGGCTTCTTTAAACTTTCATCATTCTATTCTTCGTGTAAAGAGACACGAATGGCGGAATAATATGCAAACAAAAGAAAGAAAATGTATAATATTGTAAAAAAATAAATAAAAAAATTGTTAAGGTGTTCTTGAATAATACGAAGAAAAATGCTTGAGTTCGACAAAACCGTTTAAACCTTTTTTGTGGTTGAGCTTATCTATTTGTAAAGTATCCTAACAGCTCTACATGTAATTGATGAAAGAGGTTGTACAGTCTTAGGTAAAAAAAAATACAGCTCCTCTCCAGGAAAGAGATAAAATATAGATTCTATCTACGATTGGAGTGAAGGGGTCAAGTGAGAGCTAGATAAAGTTACCATGTATCCATACGCCAAATCATATGCTCTGCAAAACCATATTATGTCGAGTTGTAATAACTTTTTGACAGTCAAAGACTTGCACGACAAACCTTTTGTTTTTAATTATGTATTTTTTTTTACTGTATTTACATGATTGAAACACCAACTTAGGAAAATAACAGTTAGTTTTTGTATTTTTGTAGAAACTTCTGTGACTCACTTAAAAATGCTTTTCAACCGATAGCTTATAAAATGCTGCCTTTACTTTAGAAATTATTATGTCGAACTAGCCGAAACAAAGGACAGTTGATTATAATTATGTGATATGCAGCTTTAAACTTTGATACATAACTTCTTTTATGAATTAACGATTTATTTAAAATTATACTATTCTGAAAAAAATGCTATAAAAATTAAAATATAAGTGGATATTTTATAAACTATAAAAATTAAAATAATGAGATAAAATCTTTTTGGTATATTTTTATACGGTAAAGCACATCAAGAACATTATAAGAAATAAATTGAATATTTATATCATGAGGTATTAAAACAATTTATTTATAAATAAATCTAGGTTGTCTTACTGATTGAAAATTACATTTTTAATTATTTTTATGAAATTAACATAGGCCTACTCGTAGAAAATAAAGTTCATGTTTTTTTTATCGCTGCGTCTTAATACCCGTTTGGGTATTAACTACGCTAATTGTTTTAAAGACGAGGACGGCTATATTTATAGGACGTGTAGCAGAATTTGCGTGGAGGGAGAGTGGAAAATCATTTTATAACCCTCAGTACAACCGACCGAGATTCGAACCTTGCTCTATCCATCATCGGCAGTCTAGTCTACTGCGAGACTATGCGGCCACCGAAGCGGGTAAGTTCACATTACCACACGGATAATTCCGCCTTATAAATTGGGATGCAACATATTTGACTCAGAATATTGACAGTTTGACAACTCATTAAGAGTGAATTATCTGTAGACTGGCAAGACAGTCTCGCTGACCACTCGGTTGTATGGCCCCTTGTTCCATGTTGAGATTCGCCTCCCAAGTTAGCCAACTTTGTCCCGCCAAGACATTGTGATACCCGCGGGATAATCTCTTGTGTCTATACCCTGCAGGGGTACCAACTTTGTTGGAGAGAACGCACTACCAACTCTTGGAGCAATGTCCCATGATCCGCCGTGACACCCACGCATTATGTGCGGCACGGGCGTTGAGCGGGACAGCTTCATCTGCCCCTGCGATGTCACAACAAGATTAACTTTTTATATGATATCTAGAAAATGTTACTAGAGTTGCTTTCCCATTAACCACTTTGTTGGACGCACGCATGATCTAAGGCGTCACTCTGGTAGTAGACTAAACAGCCTAAGACTGGTCGGGTGTCCCCCCTCCTCCTAAATGGTAATCCATATTCTTTACACTCATATGCGGATACACTTCCTCTAAATTTAGCCTTCTTAACCCTTAGATTATTAGTAGCCTATAATTAGTACATAAGCGTATAACTTTAACAAATTGTAAGGAAAAAAACATTTCACGTCTTCATACGTCAATTTATATTCACTTTTCTACCATAGTTGGTTTCTAGACCATGTTCTACAAGAGTTTGTTTCTAGACCATGTTCTACCAGAGTTTGTTTCTAGACCATGTTCTACCATAGTTTGTTTCTAGACCATGTTCTACCATAGTTTGTTTCTAGACCATGTTCTACCATAGTTTATTTCTAGACCATGTTCTACAAGGAGTCTATACTCCCTTTGGGTGTAGAAAATGCGACAAAAGGGCATTGTTTTTGGAGTTGTTAGAGCAAATAATTTTGTTGGTCAAAATAAATCAAATATTTCTCTAGTGGGAACAGAGTTTAATTTTTTTTTCAGGTGGTGATATCAACAATGTCCTGGAATCTAGTGACAACTTTTTCTCTTCATCACAAAAAGTTTCTCCTCTAATGTATCTGTTCTCTTGACAGATATTCAACGACTGTTGATATCACCACGGGAAGAAAATTAAACCCCTGTGTTTGTATTATAGTACTATTTGATTTATTTGGTCAAAAAAGTTTTACTATAAAAACTACCAAAACACTGATCCTTTCTCACGTCCCCTTGACTCCCACCTCACACATAGTTAAGGAGATGGAGAGGGTATTAATCCTGTTGCTTTGTTGCTAGAGAGCACTGTCTAGATGTTACCTCATCCAGCAACCTGCTCTGTGAAGTCGATCGTGGTCCGGAGGTTTGATAAGCCAGTCTTTGTCACTGTCGGATATAATTATGATTTAATCTTTTAATAAGCCCCCACAACTCCCTCGTAACTCTGGTTTCTACACCGAGCTAGAACTCAATCTGGACCCTCAACACTTCCAGAACAATGACCGTGTTCCACTTTGATGTTGGCACTAAGAGCGTTTGATCAACACAACTTCTGGGATTTCCCGGTTCGCTCGTTCAAAGGCGGGGATTTCACGTGGGTGCTGGGGAGGTTCTATACAAATTCAAACATTTGAGATGAATAGCTTGTGCTTTACAGTTTAGAACAATTTTTTTAACAGTGATTAGGAAAATATATATATATATATATATAACTTTTTATAATTAGGCTTTTCAAAGTGGGGATGAAGGGAACGCGAGAAAAGGTCAGTTTTTATATTAAAACATTTTTTTGACAAAATATTTACATATGGTTCCAGTAGAACCAAAGAGATTAATTTTCTTCGTATTGTGATATCAACAGTTGTTGAATATCTGTCATGAGCATAGCGGCATTTGATCATACATTTTTTAAATGAAGAGAAGAAGTTGTCGTTAAACTCCAAGAGACCCTCGACAGATATTCAAGAAATTGATATCACAATCTGTAGAAAATTAAACTCCATGTTTGTACTGAAACAATATTTCATTTATTTTGACTATATATATATATATATATACACACACTGCAAAAAACACTGACAACCAAAGCTCGATAAATATTTTACGTTACCACATTCCTAATAAAATATTTAATAAAACCTATCAATAGTAGCCCCGGCATATGGGAACAGCTCACAGATTGATTGAATTTGATCACGTGACCACACCCCTCGCTCTCTGATTGGCTGTTGGTTTCCCACCTCCCCTCCTTTCCAGTGTTCCAAACTTGTTTATTCTTGTCCACGACGAGTGTGTCGATCAAATCGTTTAATAGCATGTGACGGGTGTCGACCACATGTCCCGTCGGTCGACGGTGACGTCGATAAGGTCCCACACATCACAAAGACGCGCCCAGCTAGGTGCTAGATAGGCGACTTGCTTGAGTCCAGCGTCTTGTTTTTCACTGATGACGACCATACGGTCACCGCACATGCGTCTCGGAGAGATTTCATGATAAGTCAGACTAATTTCCGGAGGAGGTTGCGTGTTGTTGAAAAACTTTGATATGATCGACTTGTAGCTGCCCAGTTCTTGCCACTCTGTACGGTTAAACACGGCACAGTTCCCGCCGCATTTTTCTAGCTGGACATAGGGCGTAAAGTTGTTCTTGACACTCGTGCTGACAATGACTCGCTTGGCGTCGACATAGTCCAGCGGGAACAAAGTGTTGAAAATACTGGTGATGGGGAGCGGCTTCACCGGTTTTGCTTTGCGGGCGCAAACGTCTTTACCTTCCATGATGTTTGTTCGTTTCGACGACTGTCGCGGATATGGTCGGCATGCCGCCGGGACGCCCCTTTTATAGGCGCACGCTGATTGGACGCATCCTCTTGAAGGGTGGCAGGACCCTACAGTCTTGAAAAATGTGTTGTAATATTTCACCACCTTAACGTCGTTGGCTGAATGATTGGTGGGAGAGAATAGGGTTAGGAAAGTTTTAATCTGAATGTTCTGGGCACGATAGAGAAGGTACATGAGACAGTAATGGCCGCAAACGTCTGAGGCGATGCTTTGAAGTTGTAGTGTGCTATGAGACGTGCGGGAAGTGTTTTTGCGTATAAATGCCAGATGTGACTTTATACGGGGTGTGAAAACCATAACTGTCAAAGTATTCTCCCACGCCGTTCTTGTCGATAAAGATGGTGACCCAATGCGTCCCAGGTTTGGTGTGTGGATCAGTGTTGATGACTAGAGCGGCAGGTCAAGCTATTGTTGCGGGTAATTGATCAACAAGGAAAACACCCGACTGTACAGAACGGAACCAAGGGTTTGTTTTCAGCGCACGTCTTATGGTGTGCGTGTCCATCTTCAGTCATCCAAACTCGAGGTCCCCAAACGATGGAGGCCGAACAGAAATTGCATACAGAACTATGTGCCATGCACATGCACGTTTCTGCACGCGTTGTGGCACGGGAGATGAGGGATTCGAGCAGGCTGTAATCCACATCACACTGCTATCCCAGGGTATACCGTGCTGTTTGCTGACGATATAGTCGGCTTGCTTTTAAGCGGCATCTGAAAGTTCCTTCGATAGCGTATGGGGGTTTTAACACCCAATGTTGAAGTAATGTACCGCATACAGATAAAACACTCAGTTCCTTGACGATAAACTGTTTTCTGTCGTCGATGAAGCTCTGGAAATCCACAATGACGTCCATGATTTAAATGACGGGTGTAAGCGGCTGGAAGCCGTTTATATTAACTTCCATAATCGGTCACGACGTTTCTGTCCTTGTCGATGGGGATGATGGTTGCAAACTCCCCGTACACGATACAGTTGACGATCTCAAGGAGAGCTCTGGTGACGCTCACTTCCATGCTCAGAGAGCCATGCCACGTCAAATTCCAATGCGATGTCATGTGGGTGGACAGATTAGGTGTGAGATCGAAAGTCATGAAAAGATATTCCTTAGGGAAGGCTCCCCGTGTGATGTCGCTACCTTCGTTCATGAAATGGATACCCGTTCCAGAAAACAGTGTGTGGTAGGACATGACATAGTTGCCGTTTGAAGAATCGGGTTGTAACGATTTCAACGGCACTTGTTTCCCATCCACGTACAGTGATAAATGATTCATGCCCTAGGTTTGGAAGATGAACGGGTTCTTGGTGGTGTCTATATATAAATATTTGGATAGTTTGAAGCCTATACGTTGTTAATTTTTTTGAGTTCCTACTCATTTAAAACCTAACTTAACGAGCTTTATTAGACCGAGAATGCCAAATAAAGATGGAGTTAACCTACTGACACGTAGTAAATGAAAAAGCATGGAATCGTGCACTGGCGTCAAGCGGGTTGCCTAATATAGGGAATGAGTTAGCTCGGCTTTCATCAATTATAATTTAAGTCTACAATTTTAGTACACTAATTTTTCCAAGTGTTTATATTTGTTTTTGAAATTTTCTTGCTGTTTTATGTAAGTATTTATTGCGTATATATGTTTAACATTGCGTATATAAAATGTGTAAGATTATATGTAGCATATTTTGTGGTTATTGATTTATTTTGTATTAGCAACCTAGTATTATTATCAGATGTTCTGTCTTACTACAAGTACATTCTTTTTGTCAGTGAACTTAAGACTGCCATTACACCCTGTCCTCTGTCTCCTCCTTCAGCTCCTAGAATGTTCTCTTTACTTCAAGTCATCCAATATTTGAATCCTCCTTCATCCTAAGCTCCTCTTTCCCTCAACCTTTCCTTCTATGACGCCGTGCAGAAGACAGTTTCTCCTAAGGATAAGTCCGATCCAATTTTCTAGATATTATTAAAATTATTAATTCGAATTTTTATATTTCGAATATTTTTTAGATATTTCTTGAACTTCAAATTAAAAATGTTCTACTGTACTAATAAAATGTAGTTTTGACTTGTTTATGTAATGTACTGTTCTCAAATCTATCCATGCAGTAAAATTAAAACAAACACATCAAACACTATTAAATATTATTTCTGTTGTCAACATCCCTTTTTCTCAACTAATACAAAAACTATAGCTATGAATAAGGTATCAGGGGATAGGATTTTTTTTTACTGACTTCTGAAATAGCATACTCAGTTTACGTTAAAACACATTGTTTGTTTAAAATTTAAGTTAAAAGGAAAAACTAACAATATTTTTGTATCAATTACCGAAAATAAACTCTTTGGTATTTTGTGTACACACTTCGCCGAGTATTTAATTTCAACAACCCAACAAAATATTTTTTTTTAATTATTTTTTGCGGGAGGGGGGGAGGGAAGGTTGAATGTACTTTCGCAAGAGGGTTTACTGGTATTATATAGAATAATAAGCTACGTAAGATACTAAACAGATACAGGATATGTTTAGATAGCTCAGTAGGTATTGGTGCTGGATTGCTCAGGCATCGGATAAATCAAAATTTCCGGGCCTAGATTTAAGTTTTCAGGTGTTATTAAATATATATTTATAAAACCAATCATCTAATACTCTTTGTGGTAAGCCCGCTGTTAATTCTATGTGCTGTACAGGGTTTAGTTTATTTAAACTATATTAAAATCAGCACTAGTATTTATTGATTCACAATAGAATTATGAGCCGCTCACAAATTATTTTTTTTCTAATCTATTTTGGAATTTAAAAAAAATTACATTGGATTCACCTTTTCCATGTGTTATTTTTAAATACCTATGTGAACAATATTTGAAAACGGCAAATTATCAGAACAAAATATTTATACCAATACTTTGTGTTAAATGTAAAATGTGGGTGACATTACATTGTGACCTTTGACATTGCAATACAACATTTGGAGATAAAGGAGCTAAGTCCATCTCTCAAGGTAAATAATATATTTAATATTTAGCACCGCATCTTACTACCCGTTCGGGCTATACTCTTTAAGTACTAATTACACTAATGGATTAAGAATTAGGAAGGTTGAATTAGAGGAAGTGAGCCCGCATTTGCGTGGAGGGAGAGTGGAAAACCATTTAGGAAAAACCACCCCCAGTTCACCCGACCGAGATTCGAACCTCGGATCTCCCCGTCCTCAGCAGTCAAGCTCAAAGGTAAATAATAAAATAATAAATTAGTCTACACATTATTATTATTATTATTATTATTATTATAGACGGTTTGCGGTGAGCTTAGCCTTTTCTGATAATTGAAATTTAACAAAAAATATAGCTCTGGATTGCAGTGATGTGGCGTGTTTTCAGGGTAGGTATAAATTAGGGTTTGTACCGATGAATCATTATCGGGAGATTAGTAGTGCGTCGGCAATTAATTGTAATCGGTGATTATTATGCCTATTAATCTTTTTTTTCAAAGTAACATTTAAAGAAAAAGTGTTTATGTAGGAGTTTAGTGATTAAAAAAACATACTAATATACACACTGCATCTGGGTTATAGGCCATGCAAAGATTACATAACCATATACAGAAATATAAGTTCATATCGTCGATAAAACTAACAATCTAGTTCCAACTTTCACCGGTCATGCAAAGATTAATAAAAAATTAAGATTATAAAATGTTTAACTGTTGATTTTTAAATAAAATCTTTTTGTATCAATTACATTAACTGTTATCATGTTCTTAAACATATTTCCCGATAGTTATTAATAAATAATCGATAATCGAAACTAGTCGATGTAAATAATCTTAGCATTACAATTATTTTAAACAATCGGTAGTTGGTATCGGTAATCGGTATTGTTAAGCGGTATCGGTAGTTGGTATCGGTAATTGATTTTACTGAATCGGTAAACCTCTATTATAAATTGTTTTCAACACTCAGTAGAACCCTCATTGGTCATGTATCAACGGAAATACAGGACATTCCCATTCTAGTTATGTAGATAAGAGTCTACCCCTATTTGATTGGTTAAATAGGGACAGAATGGGAAAGAACATATCACCTACAATTCATAAAATTACCTTTATGGATCTCACTAAGACCCTATCTTATAAAGTATACCATAGTGGAATAATCAAAGGCTAGCTTGCTACCCTATTGGGTAAACAAAGGGTATAGCTTAAACAATCTTTGCTTACCCTGGAAGCACTCAAATATAAGCAACTGTTATATTCATACGTTTAGCAATGTTTGGTAAAAATTTTTTACCTAAAATTAAACCGATATTTTTGTTTTAATTAATTGATTTGAGGTACTCTTATTTAACGTACATTTCCTGAACCGACTCATTATATCATCACACGACTTATAAACCAACTTAAATCTAGAATAAACACAACACCCAACCATCAGGACTTTAATTTATCACAGTGAAAGGGGGGAAACCCAGATTTCACCAATACCCAATGATAAAACTTTCGGCCATGCCAGGAATCGAACCCGCTACTCTTAGCTCAGTAGACAGACACGCTACCGACTGAACTAAGCAGGTGGCCAAACTGACTTTTAATTTTAAAATTGACAGAACATATTTTCGAGGCGGATGAAGACATAACCATTTTTTAAACTTTTTAAAACGTCATAAAAGCCCATATAAAGACTGGCCCATCGTTGTAAATTCCATTCCATACAAATTAAACTAAAAGTAAAGAGTATTATTCTAATAATGCAATTTAACTTCCCGGTTTTGAACAATAAAAATGACAACGTTTTGTTGATACCAGCCGAATGGTCTAAGTCCTCACTCTCTTGTTAGACTGGACTGCTGAGGACAAGGGTATCGGGGTTTGAATCCCGTTCAGATCTACTAAGGGAGAATTTTCTTAAATGGATTTACACTCTACTTCTACGAAATTGCGAGTAGATTACCTGTAAAATGATTCCTTCCTCATCACTACCCCATTAAAGTAATTATTATTAGCACCACGTCTTACTACCCGTTCGGGTTATACGCACTTACGCTAATGTGTAATGGTAGGGTGATTGTGAGATGAAATGAAGGACCTACAGTTTAACGTGGGATCTGAACCACGGTGGAGGCCTGGCATTCCCCACATTCACAAGTTGTGATTAATACACGTCTTGTCAGGGGTGAAGGAAGGGTTTGGTAATCAGATAAATCTGTGCTGGGACCGAGGACTTAAAGTAATTATCATATACATTAGAACCTCGTTTATCCGAAACAATCGGGACATAGGTTTGTTCGGATTAACCGGAAGAAGACAGGGATACAGTATTTTCATGAATTCTAAACTACAGATGAAAGAATTTGACTAAATTTTAATCTGTGTAACTGATGTATAGCACGTTAGCATGTCTGTCTACTGAGCTAAGGGTCTAGGGTTCGATTACCAGCATGGACGAAAAATTTATCAAAAGATCATTTCATTTCATAAGGATTTATTTATATTTATAAAAAAATACAATACATAAGAAAAAATAACCATTATAAACATAAAAATGAATTCAAAAAGATCACGTTAATCATTTCAAACAAATTAAATTATTTTTTTAAACAAAAAATAAGTTATTCGATTAGAAATGTTATTCTAGATGTAAAATTATGTCCAAAAAAATTCGATTTGTTGTGAGAAAACATTCGATATCTAAAGATCCTGCGAAACAATACGGGGCGTGATTTGAACCGAAGTCTCGAAACAACAAACACCACAAATAATCATTGTTGTCGAGCTCCAGACAAAAGAGCAACAAGCCTGGCGATGACACGTTATCGATAAGAGGGGGATGGCAAGTGCTGCGATCTCTCCATAGAAGCGACAACTACAAGAATCATTGAAGCGGCGTCTCCCTCGTTCCAAAAGGAACCCCTTTATTCTACGACTTGAATAACAACAATGCGTTAATTTGAAAATAAATGAACACGTTAAGGTGGTAAAGTGGAGAACTTGGGAGAAACTATTTAATGACTGAGCGAATAAGAATGATTGAGTGTAAGTAGAGAGAGGGGTTTCGAAATGAGAAGTCATGGGATATGAGGGGGGAGGGGGGAACGGGGGGCGGGTTGTTTGCGCTTGGCAGACGTTGGGATTGTTCAGATGAAAAGTGACAAGGAGGGGGTGTGGAGGGGAGAGGGTGAACTTGAGTGAGACGCTATGGAGTCAAGTAGGGAGGGAAGGGGGAGATATAAACGAGACGAGATGGGGATGATTGCTAAGTTTACGGTTCGATCCTTCCATTGAATCCCATTCCTCTTCTCCCCTTTCACAAATTTTACTATTTCGATACCAATTATTATTATTAGGTTGAGAAATGTTTAAAACCCCTCACTTTCAAACATAGTGAGGTATTGTTTTAACTTGACCATTTTGTTTTTTTAAATTAAAAAAATGACTTCTGGACATGGGAATCGAAGCCGAAACCCTTGGCTAAGTACGCAACTGTTCTAGCCATTAGTGAATCAATTTTAACGAATTTATGCAAGAGCATATTTTGAACCTAGGCTACAGACAAATAATATACCCAGACACTCCACCTCCTTTTGGTAGCTTGAGTCCTTCACCACTAGGATCACTGCGGTTAGTCCTATCATCACCCAGCAGTGACACTAGCGAAGCTCAGTGTTGAAGGACTCAAGCTGGCAAAAGGAGTGCAGTGAAACCCCCGTAAGGTTGAGAGTCTGTTTATTACTTGTCTGTGGCCAAGATCGAACTACGTACAGTAGCCCCATGGCTTCTTTGGTGCTGACTGACAGTTCACAGCTGACTTCTGACAGTCAACATTTAGGTATATACCTACAATTTGAGCGTCAGAGGTGACAGCTGTTAAACACATGTTTTTGCAGATCATATGGTTCGGCGTAGGGATACATAATTTGGTCTGGTAACTTTTCAAAGCTTTTATCTGTCAGCTGTGAGCTGTCAGTCAGCACCAAAGAAGCCATGGGGCTACTGTATGTACCCTTCATTTACCCTGAAAGATAGTAAAACCTAGGCATACCCTATATAGTACCACTATGACTGAGCCTATAATATATATTATAAAGTAGGGCCATAGTTTAGTTCGGTAAGGTAATCTTTCAGGATAACGGAGTGTAGACCTTACATGATATTTTGATCTCTTTATCAGTTTCAATATTGCAACCTTTCCAAACATTTATTTATTTATTTAATAGTTCACATCAAGTAACTTGAATTTAAAACTCTAAGCAATTGATTGAGATAATTAAGACGTATTTCTTTAAATGTTGATAAATATTGTGGGATTGAAGTCTTAAACCGCATGAACAGCGGTTATTCTCTATGAATCTAATCTAATATTGATTATAGTTTTTTTTTCCTAGTTAACTTTATCTTCAAGGAAAAGTATCTACTTCAAAGGTCAAACCCAAAGAGAGATTAAAGTAGAAATTTCAACTCCAAAGAGAAAATATAGAAGACATTTCAACTTGAAATCCAAAGATAAAATTTAGAAGATATTTCAACTTAGGATCCAAAGAGAAACAATAGAAGACATTCAACTTGAAATCCAAAGATAAAATTTAGGAGATATTTCAACTTAGGATCCAAAAAGAAATTATAGAAGAAATTTCAACTTGAAAGCCAAAGATAAAATTTAGGAGATATTTCAACTTGAAATCCAAAGAGAAACTATAGAAGACATTTCAACTTGAAAGCCAAAGATAAAATTTAGGAGATATTTCAACTTAGGATCCAAAGTGAAATTACTTGAATGATAAATTTGTAATAATGAAGGACATGGAGAGAGCAAGGTCTACTATTCACATACATACACGTACACACATGCTAGATACATCCATGGTCATGTGGTATAAGGTGTCGACCTCACATTAGACTGGACTGCCACTGATGGGGTGGTCAATTTCGAATCTCTACTGGGAATACATGATTTTTTATTTGTACAACTGTCTCTTACCACCCGTTCGGGTTAAACACCTATATACTAATTACGCTAATATGTTTTAGGTTCGAGGAAGGTTATATTCATTAGAAATGTACTAGCATTTACGTGGAAGAAGAGTGTAAAACCATTTTAGGAAAAAAAACCTACATCAATACACCTGACCCGAGATTCGAACCTGGATCTCCCCGTTATCGGCAGTCTATTCTACTGCGAGAGTCGCACGTTAGACCATGCGACCACCGAAGTGGGTCGGAAATACTTGAAGTGGTTTTTCCAAAGATTATTTACCGCAGTGAAATCCCTATCCGTTCCTCACACTATTGCGGATACATTTACACCGGTTACCCCCTCCTCATATTCAAACCATATTTTATTAACTAATTTATAACTGCTGAATGGTTTTTTTTTGTTTGTTTCTGAGACCAAATAAAATAAAACATTCGAGTGATAAAAAATGTCCAATTAGTTTCATCAATTAAAAAGCGTTGGCCCACTCGACCTACTTGTAAAAAACAACCAATAATTCTGTATCGAGTTTATTCAATCAGTGTTTTGTTTCAATTATTTATTTGACCATTCGCCTCCTTTTATTTCCCAAAAATATCACCACCATTTTGTACGATACATGCACACATCAAACGCTTACTACGTTATAAAAAAAAAAGATAGAGAGTCGTAATAAAAATAAAATCCTTATTAATAAAATATAATCGTTAAAATAAAATAAATGATACGGTGGGCCGCGCATAGTGAAGACATTGTTGCGGAAACGTAATGGGGACAAAAAAGAGCATCATAGCCCACTAAAGACCATGAAGTAAATAATATACACTGTTACAGAAACGTAGAGAAAAGAGCTACATCTTTGTCCACCAAAGATTTGAACTGGGAAAATGATTGTTATGCTCTTATATAAAGTAGGATTTGTCTAACTCGACATTGGTTAGTTAGACAAATGGTGTAATTCAAACCCATCATGACTCCCCGTGAAATTACGATTCATATCAATGGTTAGAAAAACCACTTAATTCGAATTTTGGATGGAACTATTTGGATAATTCGAGGTCTGAACTTGTTTTTTTTAGCATCGTGTCATACTACCCGCTCGGTATGCCTATGTACTAATTACACTAATAATTTTTAGAGATGAGGAAGACTATATATGTATATATAAGAAGTGTACCCCGCATTTACGTGGAGGGAGAGTGGAAAACCATTTAGGAAAAATCCCCCTCAGTACACCCGACCAAGATTCGAACCTCTATCTCCCAGTTATTGGCAGTCTAGTATACTGCGAGAGTAGCGCGTTAGACCATGCGGCCACCGAAGCGGGTTTGGACATTGTTAATTTGTTTGATTTTTGTAATTATCTCAAACTTAACCAAACGATCTTTATTAAATCCCCCCATATGTGAAATTCTGAACCAGTGACGAGCGGGTTGTCTAGAATAGGGGATGTGTTAGCGGTGTAGTCACGTGACAACCAGCAAGGAAGGAATAAACTTGCATTTTACGCGTTCTCAATAATCGTATATTAATTTTTACATGTTTTTATATTTGACTTTACATTTTTTTCCCCATACATATAGATTACATAAAATACAAGTATGTGTGTTTAAATGTAACAAGTTTTGAGGTTATTATTATTATTATTATTATTATTAGCACCGCGTCTTACTACCCGTTCGGGTTATACTCACTTACACTAATGTGTAATGGTAGGGTGATTGTGAGATGAAATGGAGGACCTACAGTTTAACGTGGGATCCGAACCACGGTGGAGGCCTGGCATTCCACACATTCACAAGATGTTATTAATACACGTCTTGTCAGAGGTGAAGGAAGGGTTTGGTAATCAGATAAATCTGTGCCAGGACCGAGGATTGAACCCCGGCCGCCAGCATAGAAGTCTGACACCTTACCCCTAGACCACCAGGTCACCCCATAAAAAAATGGTTAATTCGAATTTTGGATATTTCGAATGTTTTTAATTTTTATATATCCCTTGTACTTCGAACTAAAAAAGTTCTCCTATATATATCTGAGAACCTTTTTTAATTATATATATATATATTAACTAAATATTTTTATGAATTTCGATTTTTCATGACCCCCTGAATCCGAAAAAGTGGTTTTGGCGATACCGTCTGTCTGTTTGTCTTTGTCAGTCAGTTAATGAGGCTAGAGCCAAAACTATTTTACCAATCGGGCTTATATGAAATTTAATTTTATAAAACCAATAGTTTTATAGCTATAGGCCTACACAACTCTCTCTCTCTCTATATATATATATATATATAGAGAGAGAGAGAGAGAGAGAGAGAGTTGTGTAGGCCTATAGCTATAAATATATATATATATATATATAGAGAGAGAGTTGTGTAGGCCTATAGCTATAAAACTATTGGTTTTATAAAATTAAATTTCAAATAAGCCCGATTGGTAAAATAGTTTTGGCTCTAGCCTCATTAACTGACTGACAAAGACAGACAAACAGACAGACGGTATCGCCAAAACCACTTTTTCGGATTCAGGGGGTCATGAAAAATCGAAATTCATAAAAATATTTAGTTAATATTTTTTATAAACCATCACAATACTTACTCTCTTCAAGGGGTGGCAAGAAAGCAAATAAACTTTTTTTTACCACCCGGTCGGGCTATAAGCATTATATGTACAAATTACTATAATTTGTTATGCATGAGAAAGGTTAATTTTACAAATGTACCTGAATTAGCGTGGAGGGAGAGTGGGAAAACATTTAGGAAAATAAAACACCAGTAAGTACACCCTACCGCAATCAAACTCCGATATTCCCGTCATCGTCGCTCTAGACTATTGTGAGAGTAACGCCTTAGACTATGCGTCCACCGAAGCGGGTTCATATAGCACATTAAAATGAGTTTGTTGCGGTAAAATTAACTTAAAAACTAGGTGTTTTTTTCCACCGAATGCAAGGCCGAATACGATTCGTGGATTGATTTCATAAATAAATTCAAAAGGGCAATAAAAAAGCCGGGAGCGAAAAAAAAAGGGGGTAGGGGGTGGGAACGGGCAACAGGGGGGGAGGGGTTGCATGTTGTTCTTTCTCCCGTCACTCATTAAAACCACGGTAATTAAAATTGCATGAAAGCCTGCAAATAGACTGCGGGTAAGAACCGGCTAAGTGGCAGCCGAACGTGGCTCGCAAATCTCATCAAAATGTTAATTAACGGAAAAAAAACCCAACACATTTAGATTCGCGTAGACGTTTTTAATGTAAATTATACTAAACATAATCTTACACTATCCTAAAATATTAAATTTATTTTAGAAAATAATCTAAGATTTGTTATTAATCAACTCGGGCTGTTTTAAATATATTACCCTTATGCTTTTTCAAATTATTCATTAAAAATTAAAAAAAAAAGGGGGAAACCTCTCGCATATAAAACAATTTTGAACGATTTTAATTGTAATGTAATAACAACACGGTCACTGAAATGGAAATTACCTCCTCCCCTATACAAAAACGACCCCTTCACCCCCTCGTCCAATGGCAGCGAGCCCCATGATAGGGTCCAGTCTGATATCGGCCCGATAAATACGAGGGGGAGGGGGAGATGTAGCAAACTGCGCTGATAAGAAGATGCTGACGCCATTTTGGGATTCTAGCTGCACGACAGCAAATATTGATTTCCCTTCCAGCACACACAGAGTTATTAGCGGCTGGGATCGCACTTTGTAGTGAGCTCCGAAATCATTCGACCCTCTCTCTCACACACAGACACACTTTCACATCACTTGAAGAAATTTAAACTTTGACCCCTTCCGAGATTCGAACCGACAAACTCTTTGAATAAGGTGGATAACCTTTCGAGAGAGTTCAACCAAAGCAGATTCCGCGAGTTATAATGTAAGGTGCAACTTTTAATAATAATAATAATAATAATAATAATAATAATAATACGTGTTCTTTTATAAAAATAAGGTAGGCTTCAACTGTGATTCACGAATTACAACTGTGATTAACAAAGTACAACTGTGATTCACAAAGTACAACTGTGATTCACAAATTACAACTGTGATTCACAAAGTACAACTGTGTTTCACAAAGTACAACTGTGTTTCACAAAGTACAACTGTGTTTCACAAAGTACAACTGTGTTTCACAAAGTACAACTGTGATTCACGAAGTACAACTGTGATTCATAAAGTACAACTGTGTTTCACAATGTAAATTGGTTTACACAAATTAGCCACAAATATCAATCTATTTCAATCATAATAATTTAATAACAAGACCAGATAATGTAGTCTATGATGAACATAATTTGCCTTATCTGTTTAATCTTTTAAATTTAAAAATAAATTAATTCAACTAGCATCACTTGAAATTGTATGGGCAAATAAATTTATCTGAATCAATAAGGTATTAGAAATAATTTCTCCCTTGATACTACATAGTTTTGGCATCAAATTATTGATTATAATTTCAACATCCTTTGCTTGAAAGGAAATAAATGTCTACATTTGTTTATTCCGATTTTTTTGCCAACTAATTACTTTTGACTAATTGAACAAAAAAAAGCTAGATTGTACTCCGTTTTGAAAAATTAATTGCCACCCCCTTAAACAAAATACACGTTTCACGGTTTCAACTTTAATTATTGCCATATAATTAATATCCATACATAAAATAAATAAAAACAAAAAAAAAGTTGTAAAATTTAAACATATTGACACAACCACGGCTAACGGCCTATTGTCGGGGGGACACTCGTTTATATTGAAAACATATTTATAAATTTGTGTTTAGTTTATTATTTTGTTTTGTTAAATAATTTAACTTTCCGTCTGTGAGTATTTATTAACATTCACACGGGAAAATAACGAGGATTGACTCGTTCCAATTTATTCAGGCATTGTTATAATTAATTAATTATTGATTTAGGAAATGAAAAACTAGGTTTACGTGAAACCAATACTATAAGAGGAAAATTTAATAGAACTAAATAAACAATCCTCAGTTCTAGATCTATTTATTGTTTGCTCTATAGACATAAAGTGTCGAGGTTCTACACACAGGAAAGGTTCAGCTCTAGACATAGGGGGAGAGACTTAGTTCGAGACCCACCTAATAGCTCTATTGTATCTGTTTGCAGGTGTGGTTCAAGGACCACCTAATGGATCCATTGTATCTGTTTGCACGTGTGGTTCAAGGACCTACCTAATGGATCTATTGTATCTGTTTGCAGGTGTGGTTCAAGGACCACCTAATGGATCTATTGTATCTGTTTGCAGGTGTGGTTCAAGAACCGCCGTGCCAAGTGGCGCAAACAGAAGAGGGAGGAACAGGAGAGGCTCCGGAAGTTACAGGAAGAGCGGGACGAATCGTCAGACCTGGAGGTGGCGTAATGTCGGATCCTCTGTCTGCCTCTAGAGGCGGCGCGGGAGTTATTGGAGGGGAGCGCTTCACCTAAGGTGGTCTCCTTGTCCCCGGTGTGTATGTGGCTGCACCGGAGCCCCGGAGGGTCCTAGAGTCAACTGTTTGCCGCGCTAAGGGCGGTCCCTCATCACCTAATTACAAACAATTAAGACTAGGGACGGACATTGAATACATTTAAAAAATACACCGTAGTTTACATCGACGTGAGATAAACATCGTCCGCAAAACACCAATGTTATGGACTAGGGGTTTCCAACTGGTGGACCACAAGGTTTTTTGGAAAAGTTAATCAATGTACACCAAATATCATCGCTGAGGGAGCTGCAGGTCTTTTAGAGAAAAACTTCATCTGCGTTGTCAGACACCTTAACTTAGTCGGTAGTGCGTCTGTCTAGGTAACTAAGGGTCCCGGGTTAGATTCCAGATTATTCTGTGAAACAGTGGGTGTGAAACAGGTTCAAACTCAGCTCCGTGAGGACAAATGAGGAGCTAGTAGTTGAGATTAATGGCCGAAGTGTCCGTTGAGCTAGCCATATGATACCCTCTATCCCAGAAATGTTGACACTATCTTCTCCAATATGTGAGGGCCGCTCTATCAGTATAGATAGTTTTCGGGCTGACGCGTTTTTTTTTGACAAAAATTAGTTGATTGTGATGCCTCAGGCACTTTTAAGTTGGAAAACCCTAGTATAGAACAATAAAACATTGGTGATTTAAAAAAAATCATTTATACAACTTTAAATGAAATTCATTTTAAATAAATTAATCCAAACACTAAAAAATAATTCCATTCAAATTTGTTTTTATAACCACACATACACACACACACACACACACACACACAGGACTAAAATAAACAAAGCAGGTGGTTCATTGTTTTCAGTTCAATAATTAGAGCAATAACGATTTGTTGTAAACTTTTCATGTGTTCACATATGTTGTACCGATGTGCGATATAGTATACACATCGGTTCCTCGCAACATATTTTTTTTTTTTAAATCACCGACCAACAATTATTAATGGCGCAAATATTGAACAGCGAATCATAACCGTCAATATTTTGAAAACTTGTCCATCCCTAGTCATAGACAGACTGGTACTGAAGTGTTGATACGATTAGGGGATAAAATATTGTCCATACGGTGTAATATAATAGGCTTGTCATAAGATGGTATTTATAGTCCAATTTTCATAGGAAGGTCCCTTTTACAAAATACAAACACACTATTTTGCGGCAAACAATGATAACATTTTACTTTATCTATACTTCTATACTATATAATATTATAAAGAGGAAATATTTGTTTTTTTGTTTGTAATGGATAAACTCCAAAACTACTGGACCGATTTAAAAAAATTCTTTCACCAATATAAATCTACATTATCAGCGAGTAGCATAGGCTATATTTTATTTTGAAAATTTAATTTATTCACCATAAAAATGTCGATAGTATATTATATAGTCGTTGGAAAAAAAGTTGTTGAAGTGAAAGTGGGGTTTGTGAAGGGGGGGGGGGTAGAGGCGAGAAAATAGGAATGAGATTAAAATAGGAGGGAGGATAAAAAGAGGGAGGGGGCTATACAGTGATGGTAGGACTGTATTTTTAAAAAAAAAGTAAAAAAGTTTTGTTTTTATATTGACATGATGGATGATTTGAAGCTTTGTTTTACAGGATTCTTTACAATATTTTTTACGGGGAAAGGGGCTAGTTTTATATAAATTGATAATATCCATCAAAAGTGACAGCTGTAGATCTCATGACTTGACATATGAATATATGATAGTAGATCTAGCTACTTTTTTTTTAGCTCTCAGATAAGGCCGTTTCTATTAAAACTAGACTTTATCTGACGGGGATCACAGTTGATAGAGATACTTCAATAATATATTCATAGTCAAATAACATCTTTAGAAGCTGTCATAGTTGACAGATCATATACATCCAGATTTAGGATAGTTAGTTACATGTTGCCAGTGTTTGCAAAAAAAAAAATTCTTTTAAATCTTCTGAGGCTTCCATAGAACAGCTATTATTACACTATTTATATGCCTAAATCATAAAGAAAACTTTTCCAAAAATTATTTTATGAGAAATTTTCCATAGCGAGATTTTTTTTTGCTAAAATAATCAACTTCACGCCTAAATATGCCGTAGCTAGTTTAAATCCATTTACCCTGTGCAATAAACCGTCTCAGTAATTCTTCATTACTCTTTTCAAAATCGTTACTAACTCTTTAAAAGATCATATTTAATTTACAAACAATATTAATTCTTTTAAAACAGAAATGTTGGTATCACACAGTCAAAAATTTTGACTGAGGAGGCAATAGTCTTTATTCTATGCATGCGATGACCTTGACCCTTAAAGTGGCCATCTTGACGTTCAAAGTGGCAATATTTACATTCGAAGAAGCCATCTTAACCCAAGTAAGCAGTCATATTTGTTGAGGAGTCACATAAGAGACATTAAATCTTTTAACGGTGTTTGTTAATTTGTCGTTGTCAGTGTAAATATCATGTTATTAGTATTACAATAATTATTATTGTGACTAAGCATTGTATATATTCTTTCTAATCTAGTCTACGCTTGGTTGCACTTGTAAATACATATTATTATTAATATTATTGGTAATTAAAGCATTATTGATGTCATATCCCATGGTGTCTGCAACAAAACATGTAATACTATATTATTTCCACTTGTTATTGTAATAAACTTTAGAATGAATACTATTAAATCTTCTTTGTCAAAACTACATACAGGTTGTTTATTAAATTGTTCCCTTTAGTGTGTTTTCTTCACAGTGAGATAGATAGCGCCACTTGGAGGAATTTGATTACCGAGTGACGTAATCAATGACAAAGAGCAGTTATATTTTATTAATAAAGCAGCCACACATAGGGATAGGCCAAAATATATTTTTTAAAGAATAATTTGATGGTAATGGTAATTGGTAAAGATATAGACAAAGTAAGAATAAATTAATAAGTATAATTTAATGAAGAAAGCCCACCCAATAGAAGAGGAGAAATGTGAGAATCCAATCCAATCTTTCGTTAATTCTTACTTCTATCTTATATAGTGGAACAGTTTCTTTTTGAATTCTTTTTTTGCCCATAATTCTTTTGATTTGATAAAAACAACACTGCCGAAATAATACTCTATTTGTGTTAAAATGTGTGTTTGAATATTTATATTATAGAAGAGAGAATAACGAAATAAGATGTCCACTTTGTGTATTGGATTCTTCTCACATTTTTCCTCTAACGCTAGGTGGGCTTTCTTAATTAAATTTACACTTATTAGTTTTTCCTTTTATTTTTATTGATTTTCATTATTATAAAATTATCAAGCCATTGGGCCACCTCCTTGTTAAACATATTTTTTATAAGTAGATTGATGACGTTAATTGGGTATTTGAGTGGATTTTAAAGATTTATTTATTATTTAACGTTCTAAAATGTGGCTTGATTACTAACATCTTTGTGTGTCTTCCATCTAATGATAATTAGCACCACGTCTTACTACCCGTTTGGGTTATAGGCCTACGCTTATGTACTAATTACTCTAATGGTTTCAGGGATTAGGAAGGTTATAGTAATAGGAAGTGTACCCTCATTTGGGTGGAGAGAGAGTGGGAAACAATTTAGCCAAAAGAAACACCTCCATTATACCTGCCCCGGAATCGAAACCTGATCTCCTCGTCTAGGCAATCCAGAGTGGCGCCTTAGACCATGTGATCCTTGATGCGGTTCTCTTAATACGCTGTAATTCTTATTTATAAGTTAAAAATTAAGTTCGAGTAGTTCCAAAATCTTAAAACATACATCTAACCTCTACGAGTGCCAATATTCCGGTCAGACCCAATATCGACCTTTTTTATAGGTCTAAATTGACAAAATGAGGACTTTAATAGAAATGTGTTTACCTGAAGATGTGCAACTGCTAATAAGAATAAAACAATTTTTTACAGGAAGTTGAAAAGGAACNGCTCACAGGTTTGCTAATGTTTTTTTTAAATACTGTAGCGTAATGTGAGAAAATTGTTTTTGAAAGGTTTCCAAGATCATTGACTAGCCCCTTTCAATGTAAATGTAGGTCTACGCGCAATAAAGTCTCAACTTTGAGCAGTGAAAATCTTTATTACATCTTTTGTTTATTATTTTTTTACACACACAAAAAAAATTGTAAAAACAGGAATTTCAGTAAAACGGATTTCTGTAAAAAAATTTATATCAACATGAAATTATAAACTTCTGTTGGAGAAAATAAAATGTTTAACCTTTTGCTTTTCAAAGAGCCGAGGCAGGAAAACTCAATTAACACTTTTAAAAGGGAAATACGGGAAATAAAAGAACTCAAAGTTTTATTGCGGCTTAGCCGTGGTTTAAGTATTTTATAACCTAAACAGTTCACGGTAAATGTAATGCCTATTATTTTATCCAACCCACTTAAGATCTCGGTAGTCTTGAGGTAAAGTGCTGGCCTCAGGACACTTTGCTCATGAGTTCAAACCTAGCCGGGTGTCAACGGATTTTTCTCAAACAATAAAAATCCGTTGCACAAATTCCTTCGGAGTGGAAGTAGAGTTGCCAGTCCCATGTCGATTGTGGCAAATAAAAGAACCCTTGAAGGTATGGGAAAATACATTCACCAGCAAAATTGGTAGGCCTTTTCACTCTCGCTCATAGAATTTCTCGTGTACTAATGTAATAACCCTGTTCAGAAAGTGCACGTTAAATACTTCAAATAAATAAAAATAAATATCTACCAAACAACGCCGCTTGTGTAAAATAGTTAATAACATTTCAAGATCAATTAGGTTTGATGTTTAACCGTATCAATGGTCACATGGTCTAATGTGTCACTCACTCGTGTTGGACTGGAATTGTCGGTGTCTGAGAACAATGGTCTCACACAGAGTGGTGGTAATAATACGAGTGATCAATTGCACCCTCGGTAGCTAGTGACGCCCAGTTTGTGACTGATGCTCCCCCTATAGCCACCCTTACCCTGTCACGGTGGTGCAACCCCCAGGATGTGACTCGAGGTGACAGCTTCTCAACCCTCAAAGAGCGGTTTAATAATTTGCTTTCTGCCCCTGAGTGAGGATTAGACAGTTTCTGTTGGTACCTGAATCAGGTTTAATTAGTTGCTGTTGGCCCTTGAACGAGGATTATTCAGTTTCTGTTGGCCCTGAGCGAGGATTGTACAATTTATGTCAGCCCCTGAGTGAGGATTAGACAGTTTCTGTTGGTACCTGAATCAGGTTTAATTAGTTGCTGTTGGCCCTTGAACGAGGATTATTCAGTTTTTGTTGGCTCCTAAACGAGGATTGTACAGTTTCTGTCAGCCCCTGAGTGAGGATTATACAGTTGCTGTTGGCCCCTGAGCGAGGATTATACAGTTTCTGTTGGCCCTGAGCGAGGATTGTACAGTTTCTGTCAGCCCCTGAGTGAGGATTAGACAGTTGCTGTTAACCCTGAGCGAGGATTAGACAGTTGCTGTTGGTACCTGAGCGAGAATTAGACAGTTGCTGTTGGCCCCTGAGCGAGGATTAAACAGTTTCTGTCAGCCCCTGAGCGAGGATTAAACAGTTTCTGTCAGCCCCTGAGTGAGGATTAGACAGTTGCTGTTGGTACCCGAGTTAAGTTTAAATCAGTTTCTATCAGCCCCTGAGTGAGGATTAGACCATTTCTGTCAGCCTCTGAGCTAGGATTAGACAGTTGCTGTTGACCCTGAGCGAGGATTAGTCAGTTGTTGTTGTCCCCTGATTGAGGATAAGATCATGTGAAGAATCCTCCCGAAGAACTAACTCCCTCCAACTAAAGCCACGTGGTTGGGACGAAAGCAGCCACCTCCCCCCCCCCCCCCCCCCC
>CABFVZ010002095.1:26504-52444 GCA_902151445.1 Timema monikensis | reverse complement strand
CCCCCCCCCCTGGAACAATGAAATGCGCAGTGCGGCGCGTGGTGCGCTGATGTGTTCTTCAATTGTTCCACTAATTAAGTGGGCGATATCCCGCTCCCCCCTCTCCCTTCCAGTTGAACCTCAGCATCCAAAGCTCAACTGAGGGAGAGGGGGGAGTGACGGTACTGACCGGGCAAGGCTGTCAGATATAAAAAGCCGGTGCTTCAGACTCGTTTGACTGTTAGGGCGAGATTCAACATTGGAAAATGGAAAATGGAAAACTCTTGATTTTAAAACCCATTTTATAACAAAAAATAAGATTAAAATTACATAAAATGTTAAGATTTGATAGTAATGTAAATTGATAAAAGATGAATAATATAATATTTAGCACCGCGTCTTACTAACCGTTCGGGTTATACGCTTTAAGTACTAATTACGTTAATGGATTTAGGAAGGTTGAAATAGAGGAGGTGAACCCGCATTTGCGTTGAGGGAGAGTGGAAAACCATTTAGGAAAAACCACCCCCAGCTCACCCGACCTAGATTCGAACCTCAATCTCCCCGTCCTCAGAAGTCGAGCTCAACACGACAAGCGCGTTAGCCAACTACGCCACCGAGGCGGGTGATAAAAGATGAAGAAAAAGGAAAAATAAACTAATAAGTGAAAATGAAGAAAGCCCAACTAGGGAAAGAGGAAAATGTGGGAAGAATCCAATGCACAAAGGTGACATTTTCCTTTCTTCTGTCTTCTATAGTAGAATGCTATATGCTATCACAAATTGAGTAATATTTCACCATTGTTGCATTTAACAAACAAAAAGAGAAGAGGGAATATGCTTATAACACAAACAGTAAATTACCCCATTTTTCTAACAGTCTATTTTTGAATTCAAAATGGAATATTTTATTGTTTGTGTACAAATGTATTCCCTCTTCTCTTTTTTGTTTGTTAAATGCAACAATGGCGAAATATTACTCAATTTGTGTTAAAATGTGTGTGTGTGACTACTTTCACTATTATATATATAGACAAAATGAAGATGTCACCTTTGTGCATTGGATTTGTAACAAGTAACAGTGAAGTGATGTTACAACTCACCCTCTGTTCCATTTGGACACGGCCTTGTAGTCTCTAAGCACCCACCTCCACACTGACACGGAATGATAGACTGAAGAGAGGAACGAACCGACTGAAGGAAGGAACGAACCGACAACCCGGCTCGTGAAGGAAGGCCACGCCCAAGAAGGAAAAAAATTACGGTCGCTCAACGAACTATTCTTTGTCTTTCCTCTCCACACCTCCCTCCCACTTTTCTTTCAGATTCTTCTCTCATTTTTCCTCTTTATCCAGGTGAGATTTCTTCATTAAATATACACTTTTTGTTTGGTTTATTCTTCCTTTTTATTTAATTGTATCTATTTATATTATTATCAAATTATTTAACGATTGGTTCACCTCATTGTTACACATAAAATCTTGAGAATTTTCCTATATTGTTTTTATCTTTATTTTTTGCATCAAGTGTGTGAGTGGTTCGGATCTCTTGTTGAAGTCACGTTCAAAATAAAAGACAACATCGTCTCTGTAAATGTGATCGCTCGGGCTAAACACACTTGTGCGCTGACAACTATTGCGCATATTTGGTGCGCAGATTTAACCATTTTTAGGAAACAATATTTGTTGAGTAAAATTTGGTACACTCTCCTCAATTGGTAAATTTCACCAAATAACGACCAATTTTCAGGTGTTATCAAATAACAAGTTATGTTACAACGTTTTATAAAAAGAGACGTAGTATTGTTCCACATTGTTTGTTGGTTCATCCGAAGGGCGGCGGGCCACACAGAATCATGAGTTGGGCCTCAAGTGTGACATCCCTGATGTTGAGGGCTAGCTCTCAAATAGGGAGATAAATATGGTCTCTTGGTGACTGACATAGGCCTATAGATTCAATGTGGCTCAATATATGTATATACATATCACTATGTATCTATGTCGTATGTATATATGTATGTGCATATGTACAACTCGTATGTATATATGTATGTGCATATGTATAGGCCTATATGTAGGCCTATGTATATATGTGTGAATGTAGGGGAGACCGGGGAAGATTGACGAACGGGGCAAGATGAAGATTTGCAATTTGCACTGTCTGTAATACCGAGAGGGGGTTGGCTATCTATCCTGTAGCCTTGATCACCCCCCTCGGCTGCTATAAGTTACCAGTAACGAAATTTCCCACTCAGTCTGAGAGTAGCTGTGCAGATAGTAAGTTGTGTCACCGCACCCTCGCTGTGAAATTGAAGGTAGGTTTGATAAGTTCTTGTTCAGTTGTACATAATGGTTCTTGTTTGGAACATGCTATTAGCGGTTGTGTGTTATATTAGCAATTTATAGATGTAATAGTTTTTATAGATATACATTTTTGTTTAAGATTCTATGAAAGTTATTGAGCTGATGTAATCCTGGGCAAATTGGCGGGGGTACGTTGACGAACTCGTCATCTTGCCCCAGTTTTATAAAACTTTTCAAGTATGTCCATATATCTAGAAATCTGCAAGTGTGAGAGTTAATTAAATATGTACGTTAGTAAAATTAGGTTCAATAACGTGGGTTTTAGAAATGTTTCTCAAAAGTAACACACTACGTCGTTTATTTTTATGCTAGCATTGTTATTGGCATGCAATGCACACACTTAAAAAATGTAAATGTCCTCTGCAGATGGTGAGAAGATGGGTCAGGAAGACCGATACAAGAAATGTAGGTCAGCTTTTTGGCACGAGATACTTGAGGGCGGCAACAGTTGCCAAAGCTGTAAAGGGTTTAGAAGCTTGCGGAATTGAACCATACAAGCCACAAACTTTTACAGAAGATGATTTTGCACCTTCAGCAACAACTGAACAAGATCTTCTTCAAGAAGGACCTTCACATGATGAACCAAATTTGGTTTGCAATGAACCACAGGCAGTTGCAGTGGAAAATGATCTCCCTCTACTGACAAGTATTCCACAACCTGGAACATGCCAGCAGAAAGAACAACCAGAAGCTGTTCATGCTCAATCAGGGCCTCCTGCTGGTGGTTCCAAGTCAAATGAGAATATAACTGTTCAAACATCAATTCCTACTAAAGCACAAGTCACTCTCAACTATATTAGACCTTTGCCAAGAGTAAATAGATCTGTGAAATGGAAGCGGCCAGTTGTAACAGCATATGTTCTAACGAGCACGTCTGGAAAGATATTCTCGTAGAAAATGAACAAGAAGAGGTAAATAGATTTTAAAAATAAGGAATAAAGGGATGCCGAAACAGCCGCAGAGAAGTTATTACATAAAAACAGTGAAACTATACTGTGTCCAGGATATGAAGAAGAGCTAGTTGACCCTCCTAATGAAGACCGGGTGAAGTGTGGAGCTTGTTGACAATGGCGGCATGAGGACTGGTCAAGATATGAAGGTCGTGGCCAGTTTAAGTGTGAATATTGTTAGTATTGTCTATTATGGCCTAAACAATGGTTATTGATCTCTTTAATTATTGTATTGTCTCCCAAGCACCCAAATGTTAAATGCCACGTTGTGTGTGGATTGCTTTTTTGTCTTATACTATTAGTCAATAGTTTAAGTTAATGAATAAAATTTAAATCAGATGTGTAATTGTGAAATTATTTTGGTATTTAAATGTGTAAGTTATGTTAATATACACAAAGGTTTTTATAGCATATACAAATCATGAACATTCTAGCTCGTCATCTTGCCCCGGCATTGAGGCAAGTTGACGAATTTGCAGTGCTGACATTTACAATTTTTTTTACAGCTAAACAAATGTTTTTTATAACAAATTATAATGCGTAAAAGTGAGTCAATGAAACGCTCTTAAGAAATATTCACTATGATATGTGGATTACAACTATTAATATCCGTCATTCCTGGTTAACGTCGTCAATATACCCCGGTCTCCCTTATGTATGTATGTATGTATATGTAGGCCTATGTATATATGTATGCATACATGTGTGAGCTCATCTCAATCAGAAAAGAGTTTCCTGGAAGAAGGCATTCCCTTGAAAGGTTTTGGAAGCCTTAGTAAATCAATTGGTTGCGTCAAGCGGTTAGAAAAGGAGTAGAACGAGGAGATGGGGGGGGAGGTTAGGGGGGCACCCATGCAAACACCGCTGGGTCGGGTCGTGTGTACCTACGACTAACCCCAGCCGTGTGGGGCAGCGGGGGGAGTAAACCCGCACAATGGCATCAAGTATTAATGTTTTAATTAGCAATCATCGGCTCAGCCGGTGGTTAAGTAACAAAGCTCCCTTGGCTGCTGTACGCTCGTGAACAGAACTATCTTCCGTCCCTAGACTGTTGAATGCCAGTGAACAGAACTATCTTCCATCCCTAGACTGTTGAATGCCAGTGAACAGAACTATCTTCCGTCCCTAGACTGTTGAACGCCAGTGAACAGAACTATCTTCCGTCCCTAGACTGTTGAACGCTCGTGAACAGAACCAACTTCTATCCAATTACTTCAATAAGATGATATGAGAAGTGACACAGATGTAGGCCGAAATTTTGTTGATATCTTTTGTTCCCGCTGTGCGCCTATCCACATTTTATACATCAATGAGATTAAAAACAATAGATTTTATAAGGATATGCACATGAATTTGCATCTAGTAAGAGTGGAAAACCATTTGAGAAAGCAGACAACTTAGATACACTCAACCGGGATTGGAACCCCACTTGTTTGAACAAGTGTCGTCACGTGGTTGGATGCTTTGTCTTATCTTATTTAATCTACGGGAAGAGGAATATGAAGGTGAATATTATCAGGAGGCTGATTTTCTCACTTCCTCCCACTAGCGGGGGAGACGAAGAGGAGATATCGCCAGTAATAATTACTACCGCGACCAACTATCTAGCCTAGAGTAACAGGATGAAGAAGGAAAATTTATAACCAAAACACCCCCTGGAGCAAGGGCAAAATTCTTCATGGTATGTTATTTTAATTTTAAAATAAATCCTACCAGGAATCGAAGCCGAACTCCCGGCTAGTAAGAAAAGGCTGAAGCGCGCGTCAACTCCTGTAAAAACCAACACCGTTAAATGTTTCCACCTTGGCGATATTTCCCACGTCGCCACTGGGAAAGTCTCCCTTTGAGGTGAATTGAGGGGGCGGGAGAGGTGGCACTTGGGTGGCTTTCACCCTCAGCTCCCCGCCAGACAACGGGCGCTGGGAACATTCCAATTAAGATGTGGAAAAATAAGTGAAAACCGTCAATAGATTACAGAGGATATGGAGAGCAGAGGCCCCGTTCACACGAGACAGTCAGTGTAGAACATAGAGAACACTGCTGGCGGCCGTGTTCACACGAGACTGAGTCAGTGTATAAGACAGAGAACACTGCTGGCGGCCCCGTTCACACGAGACTGAGTCAGTGCAGAACATAGAGAACACTGCTGGCGGCCGTGTTCACAAGAGACTGAGACAGTGTTGAGGAGTTACCGTGGAGAACACAGATAAAGAGTCCACCCCCGAAACTATTACTAAAACGTGTCTTTTCATCTTCCTCCTCAATGTTTATAGGTTAGTAACTTATTGGAACTACTTTTTTTTTTTACCACTCATCTTACTTCTCGTTCGGGACAGCCACATATTTACGCCGATGGAGTAAGGATGAGGACTAGAATTTAGAGGAAATATGTAAGGATTGGGGTTGGGAATTCTTGTGGGAGGTTCACGAAACAAATATCGATGTTTTTTTAAAATTTTCAAATCATATAAAAAAACGTGATTCACAATTTTTTCGAACATCTGTTTTTTCCCCATTGAGTTATTGTCCAACTAAACATATTTTCTTTTATTAATATAAACTGGGTTACGTATAATATTAAAAATGTGTGCGTAAGTTTTTAATTTCCCCTCGTGTGGAGGATAGGCTAGGGGGGAAGTGGGGGCCACTGTGAACTATCATCGTATGGGGTGAAATTAGGGGGCCACTGTGAACTATCATCGTATGGGGTGAGATTAGGGGGCCACTGTGAACTATTCTAGTGTGGGTTGAAACTAGGGGGTCGTGGCGAACTATCATTGGTTTAAACGTGTCCGCTATATAGAAAATGCTGGAAATCACTGCTTTTAGATCATGCAATAAAGGAAGTGGGTTGGATTCTTATGAAATTCAAAACATATTTTATAGTCCTAGCTAGCTACGTTTAAAACATTTACAAAGGAATCAAGGGAATTTATTGTTAAAAATATCCCTTATCATCTCCTTTTGGGGTATTTTACCCCGAGCCACCACAAATATAAAACTTACCACCCACCTCTTTAAAAAATAAAATGAAAAATCTGGGTACAGCTCTAGATCAAGTAGATTATACTATTGCTGTAGACCATGCCCGGTGAAATTGGCACCCGTGCCCAAAATAGAAGGCGGGAATATTTTATTGGCATGAGATAGACATATTACCTGCAATATAAAGTATTTTGACTAAACCAAGCAAGTATTTTTATGTTTAAATTATTCGTACAAACTTATTTTTAGCCATTTATTACTATCACAAAGTAATTTTGTTTTCCTCTTGTTAAATACTGGCTATAAATAGCACGTAAGTATAAACCTTTCTGATTTATAACTAATTCAGTAACATTGTACGAATAGATTTATTAAACTATAGCGTTCAACTATTGTATTCTCTCTCTCTGTCATTTTGAGTTTTGCAATAAATATTTTCATTACTAATAGTTTATATTATTAACATTATAGCTTATAATATATTATGATAATAAATAATGATTTGTTATGGATGTGAAGTGTGGGTTTGTCAGGAGAAACTAAAGAGTATGGTGAATTAGGTTGTAATGAGATAATTATCTAAGAAATGTGTGTGGTAAAACTCGTATGGACAGTCAGTAATGATGTATATATGTATGTATGTATGTATATGTTATATGTATGTATAATGAATTATTGACTCCAATAGTCCATTTAGACTCCCAGAAATCTCGTGTACACGCGAAATAATCCCACCTAATATTCTCGACATATTTGAGCGCGCGCCCTTCGAAAGACTCTGACGCTGCACGAATGACGCAGTCTCTGGATACGAAAATACCCCTCGGAGGCAGGTAAAGTGCAACCCCCTCCCCAGTTGGGGGTAGTTCTTTAATGGGTTCTCACGAATAATACTGTATTTGTGACATTGTGTGCGAGCGAGATTGTGGGCTAGAGACCGCCAATGTAGGGGTAGAAAAGGGCTTCCCTTAGCTGGGGTACTCGTGGAGGCAGAAGGGTACAACTCCCAAACAGATCATTGGATGAAGACTGGGAGAGTATTGGTATTAGGGTGGAACTGAAGGGAAACAGCAAAAAAAAAAAAAAGTTATTTTTTTAAATGCATATGAAAGCTGTCTAGGGTTAAACAGTAAGGTTGAGTGTTTATACTCGTCATTTGAAGAGGGGAAGTTTTATCACTCACTTATAAGCAAGTAAACTAGAGGCTTAACAGGATGAACTGCTCTTTAAATCTAAACATTGGCGTCTAAGTGTTATAGTGTTTAGAGAGATTAAGGGGGAATTGTAGAGGACGCGCGAAAAGGTTTTCAAAGTTTTTTTTTTTATCAAAACATTTTTTTAATCGAATTAATTCAAATTTTCCTCCAGTAGAAACAAAGAGAGTTTAATTTTCTTCCCATGGTGATATCAACAGTTGTTGAAGGTGACCTGGTGATCTAGGGGTAAGGTGTCAGACTTCTGTGCTGGGGTCCTGGGTTCAATCCTCGGTCCCGGCACAGATTTATCTGATTACCAAACTCTTCCTTCACCTCTGACAAGACGTGTATTAATCACAACTTGTGAATGTGTGGAATGCCAGTTCTCCACCGTGGTTCGGATCCCACGTTAAACTTTAGTTCCTCCATTTCATCTCACAATCACCCTACCATTACACATTAGCGTAAGTTTGTATAACCCAGACGGGTAGTAAGACGCGGTGATAGTAATAATAATTGCTCTGAAAGCCAACTGTTTGTGCAATTTACTGTTTCAGGGAAAGTCACGTTAACGCCCACTAAATGCCAGTAAAACACACACAGAAGTGGACGGGAAGAAATCGGCTCATGGCAAGGAAGTTAAGGAGTGGGGGGTGGGGGGGCACGGAAGGGGGCCTTAGCCCCCACTCCTCTCATTTAATGCGTTGTTAGCAGTGCAAACATCCAGAGCCCCAGCGAGAGAGTTAAATGGCTCATCATCACTTAGCGGGACCTGCCACGCCCACTTTGTGTATGTTCACAAAGCTCATCAAAGCTTTCACACGCGGCGGCGGCTTCGTTTGGATCGATTATTCTAATAGGCTTCCTTTCATCTGCTCTTCTACCCCCCTCCACCCCCCTCAAGCACAGTGGAGGGGGAGGCTAAAGAGAGACAATGTTAGCCCGCCGCATGCAGTCTTATCAATTATTCACGTGATCCTCGTCTTACAACCCGTCCTGGCTGGTCACGTGTACACAATGATTGTGTGAGGATGATGAAGGTAGGATTTAAAATATGTGTAGCCCATATTCACCTGGAAGGAGAGTGGGAAACCCAGTGATTTGTCGTGGAGTGTTGCCAGAATAATCAGAGCATGTTACAACTGTACCTGTGATATGTTCTCTCCCACTCTGTCCCCATTTGACCAGTCATACATAGCAGTGTCGTGTCGTGGATTGCTACCAGGGTAATCAGAGTTAGTTTAAATCGAGTCTACAAATTTCCTGTCAAAGCACAAGTACATGATAATAATATTTAGCACCGCATCTTACTACCCGTTCGGGTTATACACTTTAAGTACTAATTACGTTAATGGATTTAGGAATTGGAATGGTTAAATCAGAGGAAGTGAACCCGCATTTGCGTGGAGGGAGAGTGGAAAACCATTTAGGAAAAACCACCCCCTGTTCACCCGACCGAGATTCGAACCTGTATCTCCCCGTTCTCGGCAGTCTGGCTCAACAAGAAACTAGCGCGTTAGCCAACTACGCCACCGAGGCGGGTAAGTACATGATATAGTGACCTACCTCAGTATTTACTACTTTGTAATGTGTAACTTATGATCAAACGAGTTTTAAATGACTTCCTTGGACCATGTGGCCACTGAAAACAGCTGTAAACGTTTCTTAGCTAGTTGGAGATTTAAAAAAAGAAGGCAGTGATTTAAGCTGGGGTGGAAGGGGAGGTGAGGAAAGGACAGTGATTTATTCTATTTCCATAGCAAACAATTCTATTTGACAAAATAACTCAAATATGTTTCCAGTAAGAACATAATAGTTCAATTTATTTCATATGGTGATATTAAAAATTGTTGAATATCTGTCACGAGCATAGCGACATTAGATGAGAAACTTTTTAAATGAAGAGAAAAAGTTGTCATTAAATTCCAGGACATCCTTGACAGATATTCAACAACTGTTGACATCATCATGTGAAGAAAACTAAGCTCTATGTTTCTACTGAAGAAATATTTGATTTATTTTGCTAGATAACATCTTTTTGTTATAAAAACTGTACAAATATTGTCCTCAATTCTCAATCTCTCCTAACCCACCTTAGAGGAGAAGTGGTCTTGCGTTCAATACTTCTAAGCTATTATGTATGTGATATTCTGCCAGTTGGTAGATTTAACGTGTGTAACGGAATTACCTTTTTAATATGACGTAGTAAGCCTCGTTTTAAAATGTAACCTTTATATAATCGACACTTTTCACTGATCAATATTTTAGCTCTATTTCATATGATTTAATTCTTTTTTTTTTAGTAAAATGATTTACTGTCTTGAAAGGAAAGTGTGGGGTAAGGGAAGGGGGGGCTTAAATCACCCAATGTTCTCCTCTTGGGTGCACCAACGACATTATTAATAAAATTTTAAGCTCATCATCCAATTCATAAAAAAAAGAGTAATATTCTTATCCATCCGATTATATTCTGGCAATAATCGAAAGAAACACCTTTAAACTCTCAGTATTTTCCTAATATGTTCAGCCCCCCTTTCCGCTTAATGGGGGGGAGGGGGTTGTAAGGGGAGGTTGTCAACCCCCCGGGCTGGGGTCGGACCAGTTCCTTTCTTCATGGCCCGTCGAATCAGAGCCATCAAACTGGCATTAACAGGGGATTAACCGCAAAGGATCATGGGATAATCTCAGACCATGATGCAGCTGCACGGATATTAGAAAGTCCAGGGTAGGGGGGTGGGGGGTTAAGGAACCAACCAAATTGAAGGGGCGGGGGGAACTTGAATTGTAGTTTATAGAAATGGTGGGGACCGGTGGCTGCCCCTAGAACTAGGCTACTCCTGTGGGTGTCGCTATAGTTATATTTTGTATTGAGTGATCTTCTCCCTTCATCTCATGTCATGGGTCATTCGTCTCTGGAACCTCCTGATTATGATGGGGTCCGAACGTCTGTGCTCCATACTACCCCCTCTGCTGTCTAACGTACCAGGAACTAAACCGAAATCTAATTGGGGAAAGCTGGAGAATTAAATCTCCCCATACTAAGTCTGTTCTCTCAGGTTAGTCAGTCAGGAGTGCTGACCACTTCTCCAATCCTGCCACAGGACGAACAGTATGTTTCAGTCTAAGAGTCCTTTGAGTATCTTCTTTGATTGTATCAGACTGTACATCCCTAAGGTGGTCCCTGGTAATCCCTTCCATTCACAGGTCAGGGCTCAAAGACCCCCCTAGAGGGGTAATCCGGGCCAGATGGTTGGCGCGTCTTGCAAGCTAATTATTTCCTCAGTACTCCCCACTGGATATGAACACGGGATTTACAGATCACAACTTACAACACTGGTTTACACGAGTCTCTCGTACGGGCAACAGGGGCACAAGGGACGGGTTTCTGCTGTGCCGGCAAGAAGTCTTAGGGGGTGATGGGGTGAGAAGGGAGGGTTGTGAAGAAATGCACCACATGAGCGAGGGATTGGTAAAATTACGCAAAACCTCTATTTATAGACGTGATTTTCTTTTCTCCATGAATACGGTTAAAGCCGCATCTAAATATAATATTTTTGAAATTAAATAAAAAGGACACCTACCAAAACACAGGAACGCGAGTTCGGTCAGTATTTTCGGACATTTTATAACAATTTATTTTTTGACACAGTAAATAAAATATTACTTCAGTAGAGTAAATTATATATATATATAATATATACACTCACCTTTAGATTATCTATTTAGCTCTTTATTTCTTACCAAATAGCTGACCTGGTGGTCTAGGGGTAAGGTGTCAAACTTCTGTGCTGGGGTCCGGGGTTCAATCCTCGGTCCCGGCACAGATTTATCTGATTACCAAACCCTTCCTTCACCTCTGACAAGACGTGTATTAATCACATCTTGTGAATGTGTGGAATGCCAGGCCTCCACCGTGGTTCGGATCCCACGTTAAACTGTAAGTCCTCCATTTCATCTCACAATCACACTACCATTACACATTAGCGTAAGCACGTATAACCCGAACGGGTAGTAAGACGCGGTGCTAATAATAATAATAATAATAATAATTGATCGAATATGATAAGATTAACCACACACTCCAAAAACCTCAATTTAAGTATTTGATTTTCAAAAAATATCTAAAGTCTGTTCACCGTAGGAATTGTTTTCTGAAAGGCCATTTTCCCTACCAGATATATATTATATAGTAGGGTATTGGTAGGAAAAAAGACCTTTCAGAGAGTAATTCCTATCGTGAATGAAGTATAAGTAGGGATAACTCCAGATAGCTTCTAGAAGTATTTTATTTTTAAAACATCCGGGCAAGTTCCACTCCAAATTGCTTCAAGGGGCATAATATTTTCAAACATTTGATGAGAGGGGATCCCCAAGATCCTTTTGGCCTGAGGGAAAGTAAAATTATTTACTTCTTAATTTCCACCCCCTTCCCCCGTCCCCGATATCGCTAAATGCCACAGTTTCCAATGTAGGTGGTTTGTTCCTGGTTAGGTCTGACCGGGACTCGACCCAGTCCTCTCAGGTAGATGTACGAGTTGTGCCACTGTTGCTCCGAGACCCTCCAGGGCCGAACACAAGTGACAAAGTGCCGTGACAAAGTGATGGAGGGGCTTAGTGTGACAATATGGAGCAGGCGCATTTTAAATCTTTGTATCGGCCATTATTACAAAACATGTCCGGAGAGAATGGAGGTATTTTCGAGGTGAGGCGTTTGACGGCTAACGCTGTTTGTACCCGCCTCGGTGGCCGCATGGTTCAAGGCGTCACTCTTGCATTAGACTAGCCTGACAACGACAGGGAGATCAAGGTTCGAATTTCGATCAGGAGTATTGAGGATGGTTTTTCTAAAATGATTACACTTTCTCTAAATTAAACCTAGCTTATACCTAAAATCATTAGCGTAATTAATAAATAAGCGTATAACCTGAACGGGTAGTAAGACGCGATGCTAAATTTGTTTTATAACATTTTTTTTTAGAATCGCGTCTTACTACCTTGCTCGGGTTATACGCTTTAAGTACTAATTACGCTAATGTGTTAGAGTTGAGGAAGGTTTAATTTAAAGTAAAGTGTACCCACATTAGCGTGGCGAGAGAGTGGAAAACCATTTAAGGGAAAAACCACCTTCAGTACACCCGAACAAGATTTGAACCTTGATCTCCCTGTAAACGTCAATCTAGCTTATTGCGAGAGTAGCGCCTTAGACCATGTGGTCACCGAAACGGGTGACTGTCTAGTAAAAAGTTTACTTGACAAAGGTTATCAACTTTACATAGATTTTAAGATTTCGGTGTTTAGTTCTAAGCAAAACGTAGGCCTACGTATATTTTTATCCTTCACGCGACGATGATAGCTCTAATATGAATACTCTCTCCCAGCTATCTATCTATTTGTTGCACCACTTAGGTAAGAACCATGCTATTTTCAACCAAAGAGAAATATTTTATCCACCTATATCCAATCACAATGGTTTTCATGGAGATGTAAACAAAGAATGGTTACATAGACGAGCCACTAAACACAGCGGTAGCGCTGGAAATTTCCGTTGGAAGCTATGATCACCATCTGTTGGCGAAGAAAGTGCCAGTTCGTGTGGATATAGGGTGTCATGTGGTCAGCACATTGGAATCGTCAACCGTTAATCTCAGTTCAGTTCAGACCGGAACCGTTATTTTTGAATTCAAGAAGCTCATCATTATTTTATTCTCACGGTGAGATGATTTGACCTCGTTTCAAACCCACAGCAAATCTGGAATCGCCGGGAGTTGAACCAGGAACCTATGGATCTGTATTCAGGAATTATGATCAGTAGACCAAAGAGCTAGTCATGTGTGGATAAATATAAATAATTTAAGTATTTGTCGCCTTAAAGTAATTTGGTCAGCTTGATGTTTTTCTCTGCGCCTTTCTCACGATCTAAACGAGATGAACACTTAGACCAGGGGTGTTCAACCTTTTTATGTCCAAGGGCCAAAGTTTCCGTCCCTTGTTGGTTCTGTACTAACACTGTACTGACAATATTAGGATTGAATACATACTAACATATTCGTATCATTCTTATACTCACACTAGGATTAGGATTTCTCGTGAAGTATTTTCTCTGTTGTTTCTTAGCAGGAGGTAACGTGATTTGTCTTTTCTACTGGAGTTGTCATTTAACGGTTCTAAGTACATTTATATTAAAACGTAATACAATACTTTTTACTAACATATTAAGTAAAAACCCGCTTCGGTGTCCACGTGTTCTAACGCGCTACTCTCGTGTTGGACTAGACTGCCAAAGACGGGGAGATCTGGGTTCGATCCCAGTCGTGTGCACTCAGGTTGTTTCCTAATTTGTTTTCCACTCTTCACACAAATGCGGGTGCATTCCCTTTCAATTAAGCCTTACTAATCCCCAACTCATTAGTGTAATTAGTACACAGGCATATAGCCTGAATAGGTAGTAAGACACTGTGATAAAATAAAAGCAAAAATACGTATTTGTTTTATTATTTGATTACGTAAAATATATATCTGTATTTATCATTTTTTATCTTGAAATACTTGTGAATGTGGAGAATGCCAGGCCTCCACCGTGGTTCGGATTCCACGTTAAACTGTAGGTCCTCCATTTCATCTCATAATCACCCTACCATTACACATTAGCGTAAGTGCGTATAACCCGAACGGGTAGTAAGACGTGGTGCTAATAATAATATCTTGAAATAATTAAGTACTTAAGGGATATATTTAAAAAAAGATCAAAAGTAGTGTTTCGGCCTTTCATTTCATGTTTCAAGCTTAGCTTCGTTTTCCCTTCACATCTAATAAGTTACATTAGCACACAGCTTTTTAATACTAGTCTATTAAAAATATTTAAATACAATTTTATAAAGAAGAATAGAGTATATTTAAATACTCCATGTAGAACAATAAAGTGGAATAGACTACTTGGTGATTGAGAAGTTATTTAAATAACTATCTTAGTTTTGCTAGATTTTATTATGTAAATCAAACTCTGCGAATAATATTAAATAGGTTAAGATCATCTTATATATCCTATAAAAATACGAAAATCAGGAACGCATTTGTTAATCACTAGTGTGTAAATATTAATTAATATTAATAATTAGGTCTAATATAATCTTACTGAGAAGTATCAGACATGATCTGTCCATTGTTTTATTAATGTACCAAGATAATACCATGATAAGTTAGACAAATCCTGTTTTATCTCATTATACCTTTACGTTTGTTAAATAAAGTGACAACTTCATCTTGTTTTAGAGTTGTTGGTAGATTGTACAAAGCAGTGAGGTTGTTGGTAGATTGTACAAAGCAGTGAGGTTGTTGGTAAGGTATAAAAACACTTAGGTTGTTGGTAGATTGTACAAAGCACTTAGGTTGTTGGTAGATTGTACAAAGCACTTAGGTTGTTGGTAGATTGTACAAAGCAGTGAGGTTGTTGGTAGAGTATAAAAACACTAAGGTTGTTGGTAGATTGTACAAAGCACTGAGACTGTTTGTTTCTTCTTGTTATTTGCGGGCCCACCCTGATGCAGTTTACACGAGCCGGGTGTAGTTTACAAGTAATCCCGGGTGAAAGGTCGGCTTACAGCCCCCCTGGGGAACTAAACCACTACTTCAAGGGCGATCACCCGGAATATTGGTTGGTCAAACTGCGGACCACACAACGTACCTGTTAAGGTGATTTGAATCCTCCCTTCCACAAGACAATAAACAGCTAAAATATTAAGGTGGTTGGACTCTAATATCCACTATAACTTATCATAATACACTAATACATAACAATATTAAGGTGGTTGGAGCTCTGTAGTCCATTGTATCATATTATATTAAACCACAAGAATATTAAGGTGATTGGAACTTTATATTCCCTTGTATCATAAGACACTAAACCATGATAACATTAAGGTGTTTGGAACTCTATTACTAGGATTAAAAAAAAATGTTATCACCTTGTATTACCACCTGTTCAGGTCATACGCATATATAATAATTACGTTACTGTGTTAGATATAAAGAAAATTGAATTTATGGGAAATGTACTGGCATTCGCTTGGAGGGAGACTGGAAAACCACGTAGGTAAACCCCTCCCTAATATCCCCGACCGGAATACTAACTGCGATCTCCCTGTCATCAGGGATCTAGTCTGTTGTGAGCGTGACGCCTTAGACCATGCGGCCACCGAAGCAGGTAGGGTTAGTTAAACCTTATTCTAATTTTATAAAAATTAATATATTTATTATAATGAGGAGTGTGGTGAGATTGTTTCCGGTTCCTGTCGATGACGTCATTGATCTCACGTCACAGCCACGAACATGGAACCCGATTCTAGTATCCCCTAATCCCCCCCCACCCTTATTATTATTATTTTCCACTTTTAAATTTTCTCACTATTCTTTATTTTTCAAATAATCACAAAAAAGTTCACATTTCAAAAACTTCTGGCAACCCACAGTTTGCGAACCACTGGTCTAAGACGTCACTCTCGCGATAGACTGGACTACCCAGTGATGGCGTCATTGGGGTTCGAACCCCTTTCCGGTGTACTGAGGGTGTTTTATTCCCCTAAATGGCTTTCTACTCTCCTTACACGCCAATGCGGGTACACTTCCTCAAAAAACCAATCTTCTTCACCCTTAGTGAGGCTATGGTAACAAAAATAAAATAAAATTGACAATGTTGGAACTATGGCATGGCGTATGAATACATGGAGCTCTTTACCGTGTTTATCTAATAAGGTGGTGAGAAAGTTTAACTTCATCCCGCGAGAGAAGGAAGGGAGATAAATAGTCCCTCAACTTCCAATAACTCTGAGATGCACGGTGGGGGGAGAGATTCCCACGTGTGACATCCCTCCCCCTTAGAGCGCGGGAAGAAACAGCCCCCCCTCCCTAAACTCTAATTTTCCCTGCCCCACCGCCCCCCTTCTCTTTGCGCACGACGAGATTTTCTTTTACAGAGGAGAAATCTCCGCTGCGGGATATTTCCATCTGACTCTGGAGATGTTCCGAGCAACAAGTGACCAACATCCAGTCTGACTCTGGAGGAGATGTTCCGAGCAACAAGTGACCAACAAACATATTGAAAATATTGACAGAGTTTGTCTAACTATAGGGGGCTACAACCTGCCTCGGTGGCGTAGTTGACTAACGCGCTTGTCGTGTTGAGCTAGACTGCTGAGGATAGGGAGATCGAGGTTCGAATCTCGGTCGGGTGAACTGGGAGTGGTTTTTCCTAAATGGTTTTTCACTCTCCCTCCATGAAAACTCGGGTTCACTTACACTATATCCAACCTTCCCAATTCCTAGCCCATTAGAGTAAGTATTACTTAGGCGTATAACCCAAACGGGTGGTAAGACTGGCGCTAAGTATTATAATTATTAATATAGGGGGTTATTAAGAATGCATCTTGTAGGGGAATATTAAAATAATAATTGATTCATATTTGGCTATATATTGACCTTGGTGGTTTTGGAGTAATGTGATCGCCTCGGTATCTGGGGTTCATGGGTTCAAATCCACCCGGGGTCAATGGATTATTCTATAGCAATACAAATCCGTAGCACAACTTCCTTCGGAGGAAATTAAAGCCGTTGGTCCCGTATCGATTGTGGCAGGTACAAAAAAATCATCTGTAATTTATGGGAAAATACCCCTCCCGAAAAAAATTGGTAGGTTCTTTCGCTCTCACTCATGGAAACTCTCGTTTGCGGATATAATGAATCGGTTCAGAAAGTGCGCGTTAAATACATCAAATAAATAAAACTCTTTGGTTAGTGGCAGATGAAATGAATATAATTTGTTACCAACAGCCATCTTTCTACGCCCACGAACGTGAAATTGGACCAAGCTGCGATGTTGTGCTTGGAAATGACACGATGACTGTAGTTCTGGCGACTTCCTGAAGGAGCGCTGCTATGCTCCACCGACGTGAAAGAACTAAGATAAGCAGGTTCTCTCATAATATTTCGTTGGATGCTAGAAAGTTTGCTCGGATGAATCTCTACGACGAGTTCATGGTGAAGGGACTGGGGGTAGGCGGGGAGGGAAATGGACTCCACAGAATGAAGATATCAGCGCGGTTACATTGTATCTATACTCGTGCGGCCCGGCCTTTCCAACACATGACTGTCTAGTATTCAACACGTCACGCAGAAACCTATATTGTAGACCATCAGGAGTCTGAAAACCTCTATTGTAGACCATCAGGAGTCTGAAAACCTCTATTGTAGACCATCAGGAGTCTGAAAACCTCTATTGTAGACCATCAGGAGTCTGAAAACCTCTATTGTAGACCATCAGGAGTCTGAAAACCTCTATTGTAGGCCATCAGGAGTCTAAAAACCTCTATTGTAGACCATCAGGAGTCTAAAAACCTCTATTGTAGACCATCAGGAATCTAAAAACCTCTATTGTAGACCGTCAGGAGTCTAAAAACCTCTATTGTAGGCCGTCAGGAGTCTAAAAACCTCTATTGTAGGCCGTCAGGAGTCTGAAAACCTCTATTGTAGACCACCAGGAGTCTAAAAACCTCTATTGTAGACCATCAGGAGTCTAAAAACCTCTATTGTAGACCATCAGGAGTCTACAAACCTTAGCTACACTGGTTCTATTATATCTCTGAATCGTGAAGAATTCCTCCTGACCGAAAACTAGAAATGTCGCCTGTAACTGGCTCCTTTTGATGTAGCCCTACCTCGCCCCATTAGTCTGGGTCTCTATGAGTGGACCTATAGTCTTAGTGTCAACGTCATAATAGTCTGATTTGCTGGTGACAGGAAGTGTGGGGTTCGAATCTCGGCCATGGCATGCGTTATTCCTCTCAACGGCTGTCCTCCTCCACCCAAATACAGGAACTCACACCAAGAGGGAGGGGGAGGGGGGAGGAGGGGGGAGAATTTTATTTTATTTTATTTTAAAATGCTTTAACTATTAAAATCGGTAAAGGGCAGAATAGGCTAAAAAATTATTCAAAAATAGATTGCCCTTAAGATACGACACCTTAGCTCAGTTGGTAGCGTGTCTGCGGCACTCGGGTTCGATTCACGGAATGGTCAAAAAATTGATAATTGATGAAAATATGGTTTTTAAGCCTTTCACATTGATAAATTAATGGCCTGGGGACTGAATGTTATGTTTGTCTTGGTAATAAGTTAGATTATAAGGCAGATGAAGCTATGACAGGCCGGTAGTAGGAAATATATGACGTAAATAAATTATTATTAGCACCGCGTCTTACTACCCGTTCGGGTTATACGCACTTACGCTAATGAGTAATGGTAGGGTGATTGTGAGATGAAATGAAGGACCTACAATTTAACGTGGAATCCGAACCACGGGGGAGGCCTGGCATTCCCCACATTCACAAACTTAAATAAAGAACTGACCAAAGGCTGGTAACAGTAATGGATGTAAAGATATTGCTTAAGATAACAATATGGCATCCAGATAAGCTATCTTTATGAATCGCGCATTGTTAGAGGGTTATTTGTGTCCCCCCCTCCACCTCCGCTTTTTCTTTCCCTATTTCCCTTCCCCTAGTTGAGTGTTAATACATTTCCCTCAATGATCCCTCTCTTGAGGAAATTAAATGTGTAAATATTAATATTTAATAAATTTGTTCCTTTCAGTCCAACACGAGAATGACGCGTTAGACGGCGCAACCACCAATGTTTTTTTTTTTTTTTACTTTGTTAGAAGGTACGCAGATGCATCAATGGCGTCACGAGCTGGTGACCGACTATTTGATGTGCCACAACAGAACCTTTTTTTTCTTTAAACTGACTGGCCCCATTTACTGTGGAAGCTATCTTTTGGCTTGTATAAATAAAACATTTTAACACCCTCTTAAGCCTGTGATAATCTTTCCACCTATAAATAAGGCAAGCAACACTCCACTGGGGGAAAAAAACAAAACTAAAAGAAAAGACAAAATCCGACACTACTTTGTTGCCATTGGATGAAGTAATTACTTAATTTTGAAAAGTAGCCCCCCCCCCCCCCGCCAGCGTCACCTGGTTGCTAGGTGGGGGGCTTACCTTACAACCCACCCCTCCCTCCCTTCTTCAATGGTTTGTTAGATGTACTTCACAATCCGGCTCAATGTTTTAGTTTATTTGGTGTTAGAATTGTTTTGTTTTTTTTCATCCCCTAGAGCCCCCTGGTTTCTTCAATCCCTGGCCCTGTTGGGGAAGTTTGTTGCGGATAATCCCCTTCACAGTCTGCCCTTCCCCCCACCCAATTTTACAAACAGTCTTCTTGTCATTCAACTTAATTAAAATAATGATTTGGGTGGGTTTAGTTAGGATTTAGTTGGGGTCGTCCCCCCCACCCCCCCCGCCCCCCGTAAACCGAAGGTCTACAGCGCTGGAGATATCCTGCATGGTTTGCTACAGTTTTAACTATTAAAAAAAAAAATTAGATTATACATATGTACCAAATTAAATTAATGAAATGTTTCCTTTATCCATGGGGTGTATTCATTAGTACCAACATTATATCCATAAAGACTAAACGTCGTCAACTTTGAAAAACATCTTTTTACCTTCTCACTATCTTACAGGTAGAGAAAGTATTGTGATCGTCAAAAAAATTGAACTAAAGATTTTGATGAATCTTGACGTTTCATGACCTCCCGAATCCAAAAAAAGTTGTTTTTGACTTTACGTCCGTCTGTCTGTCTGTACCTCCAACTAAAGCCTAAACTATTTTACTGATCGGGCTAAAACTTGGTATCTAGGGTTTTCATAGGGTTGCCACGAGGAGTTTTTGGAATTGGATATCTAACCCTAAAATTAAGGGTAGTTTACTGAAGGGCAAAAAGAGAAAAAAATCGATTTTCTCAAAAATCGGCTCTAACGATTTTGATTAAATTTCATTTCTTAACTTTTATAAATATTCCAAACAAAATGGCTCTCTCAATATTTCGGCAAAATGACTTTAAGGGCCCCGGTTTAATGCTTAAATTATCTTTTTTTTATAATATCTCCTAAACTATTTGAGATATGAAATCACTTATCGTTACAAATATGTAGGCTATATATATTTTTAATACAAATATTTATAAGAGGCATATTTTTCTTTAAAAAAACAATAACTTTCAAGCTATACGTAAATATGTATATTTTTTAACTTTTCGAACACAAAAGGTAAAAGTATTGCGACCGCAAAAGAAAATCTAACCCATAATGTTGATGGATGTCGACGTCTCAAGACCCCCAAACCCTAAAAAGTGGTATTTGCAATGACGTATGTCTGTGTGTCTGTTTAAAATTAAAATTAAGAGTAGTTTAAGAAAGGGCGAAAGGAGAAAAAATAGGTTCTCAAAATCGACTAACGATTTTGATTAAAATTCGTATATAGGTGTTGATTAAGACTATAAATAAACTGGCTATTTTCATTTTACTGTGAAAATTAATTTTAGGGTACTTTACAGAAGCAGAAACTTCCGTATCTCCGCAACTATTAGAGATACTAAATAACTTATCATTGCAAAATTGTAGTACTATTAAAAATAAAACACTTTTATTTGAAATATATTTTATAAATCCAACAGTTTCTGAGATATTGGCAAATATATTAATACAATTTTGTGAGTTTTCAGTAAAGAGATACTACTTAACTTTTAACGCAATAATTCTCCAATGCCAAAGAGTAATTAAATATAAGTAAGTCTCTCAATAAGTTTATGTTGTTTTTCTTTAAACCTCTTAGGAGAGATGTTTGTACAACAATGATCTATATCCATTTTAGACTCAATAATCAATATTTACATTTTTTATCGGACCAAACATACAAATGAGGACATTAATTCTTTAAAAACAAAATTATAAAATTTAAAACCGGGTCTAAAAAAAAGTTTTACAAACATATAGTACAATTTATGCTTGCGTTTGCTAGTGTATATTATTTCGTTTCACATATATTACGAGTTTTGAGTAAATATCTTCATTTTCAAACAATAGAGCGAGAAAGTCCGTGCGGAGTTCCGTACCATTTATTTATTTAGCACCGTGTCTTACTACCCGTTCGGGTTATACGCTTTAAGTACTAATTACGCTAATGGATTAGGAATTGGGAAGGTTGAATTTGAGGAAGTGAACCCGCATTTGCGTGGAGGGAGAGTGGAAAACCATTTAGGAAACCCCCCTCAGTTCACCCGACCGAGATTCAAACCTCGATCTCCCCGTCCTCAGCAGTCGAGCTCAACACGACAAGCGCGTTAGTCAACTACGCCACCGAGGCGGGTCACACAGAATAAAAACTTAATATTAGAAAGGGAGAGGCCACAAAGAAGAATGTATGTCCTTCTTTAACAGAACCAAACCAAGATCGTGTTCCTGTCTTAAGGTGGAATGGAAGAATAAGTGAAAAAGGGCCAGTGTTTTACAGTTTTTATTGAAAAACTTTTGTTGGCTAATATAAATAAAATATTGCTTCGGTACAAACAAAGAGTTTGTAAGTTTTTTCACATGGTGACCTCGACAGTTGTTGAATATCTCTCACGAACAAAGAGGAATTATCCAACAAAATTTTTAAAGGAAGGTAAAAAGTTGTCATTAAATTCCAGGACTCTCTTGAAAGATATTTTTAAAAAATGTTGAGGTCACCATGCGAAGAAAATTATATTCTATGTTTGTACTGAAGCAATATTTTAATTATTTTTTCAAAAATTGCCAAAACAAACTACAAACCCACTGGCTTTTTCTCGCATCCCTTTTCATTCCACCTTAAGCTACCGTTTTTAGCACCAGGGACCTACTGTTGTGAGGAATAGATAAATACTGTTGTAAGGACTAGAGCCCTACTTTTGTAAGGACTATTGACCTACTGTTGTAAGGAACAGGGAACTGTTGTGAGGAATAGATAAATACTGTTGTAAGGAAACAGAAACCTGCTATTGTAAGGACTATTTACCTACTGTTGTAAGGAACAGGGAACTGTTGTAAGGAATAGAGCCCTACTGTTGTAAGGACCAGATACATGCTGCTGTAGAGACTAAACCAGAACAATGGGTGGGTAGGGTGTAAGAGGCAGTAAGTAACCAGACACCAAGAAGAGATGACAGTGTAGGAGAGGAGAGGAGAGGAGAGTAGAGCCAGGGTGGACAAACACAGGTGGGCGGTGGCTGTTTGCTTTTCACACCCTCGCACCTGGGCTCTGTATGCTGGTGGACAGAGCTATGCTCTAGTCCGGCACCGGGGAGGAGGAGTAACTTAGTAGTAGTGAGACAAATACGTGGGATCTTAGAGACATTTGGGATACTCGCGCCTGCGCGTCACTCACCAATCACTTGTAATGTGATGTGTCATAAAATATAGTACTAGAAACTGAAATATAATACACAATAAATACAATAATAGTAATATATTGTATAGTAATAATATTAATATATACTAAAATAAAATAATATGTAATCACTAATCAGATATAATATTATTATTAGCACCGCGTCTTACTACCCGTTCGGGTTATACGCACTTACACTATTGTGTAATGGTAGGGTGGTTGTGAGATGAAATGGAGGACCTACAGTTTAACGTGGGATCCGAACCACGGTGGAGGCCTGGCATTCCCCACATTCACAAGATGTCTTGTCAGAGGTGAAGGAAGGGTTTGGAAATCAGATAAATCTGTGCCGGGACCGAGGATTGAACCCCGGCCGCCAGCACAGAAGTCTGACACCTTACCCCTAGACCACCAGGTCACCAAAATATCAGATATAAAAATCCGACGCTTTATCTCAGTCGGTAGCCTGACTGTATACTTAGTTAAGGGTCCCAGATTCGATCCCCGGCATGGTCAAAAATTAGGGAAATACGGGTTTATCCTTTCACATTGATAAATTAATGGCCCAGGACTGGATGTTGTGCCTGTCCTAATCTTAAGTTATATTATAAGGCATATGAAGCTAAGACCACAGGCTGGAAATAGTTATGGATGTTAAAAAAATTCAAGTATAATAACGTGTAGTATAATGTATCACAAAAATAAAATATAGGCATAATAGTATAACCTATAATCAAATATAATAATAAAAGGTGTAATATGATGAAATATCAAGTATATAGTAATTAAAACTTTAGGTTTTAAATTCCATTGTGTAATAACGTTTTATTATTATATTCTGAATCTCAATTTTTAAAGTTAAATAACGTTTCCACTTCAGTTTATTTATTTCAAAGGAACTTACCCCCATTATATTAAAGTGAGTTACACTAAAGATATTATGAATGAATCACGAATCTAAATTTACTTATTTTAAACAATTATTACCCAACATGTTCCAAAGTTCCGAAATACAATGAAAATAGTATTCAATGATATATCTTCTTCATCCAAGATCATCATATATATGCAGCAAATAAATGTAATGACTTTAACTTTCATCGAAATAATGACACATTACCAAAAAATAATAATTAAATATCGTCTAAAGGTTAAATCTTTACTATTTAAACAAGAGTTTTTTTTAACTTTTACTGGATTAAATATAAATATCTCACACCTTCAGATCAACTCCTGAAATCAGTAATCAGTAAAGAGTCACAAGATTTCAGGCCAAACCTTTATAGTCTAAGAAATAGACCCACGACTGTGGTTGGGCTAATCTTTGGTGCAACCTAGTAGCGTTTAAAATAACTACACCCGCTCAACTTAACGTTCAATACTTAGTTCATAGATGTCGCTAGCGGCGTACATACCATTCAGTAGTGTTATCTGGCGGAATTTATACCAACTCAGTTGAGTATTTTAGTCACGATGGCGATCACAATGTGTGTAGGATAGCGTACTGTCAGAATAGGGTGGATAGAATATAGTACTGTGGAATTTAGGGTATTTAGGATAGGTTACCACTCTGATAAAAGTGTCGAAACCCTATTTTAAAGCATTACTATGTCTATCTCAAAATTATCTGCTATTCCCCTCAAAAAACATTTAATGAGTCACTAACATTTGACATTGTGAAAATATGTTTTATTCGACTCATTAACTTGTATTGTTCATCTAAAATGTTATCATAAGCTTCCAACAATATTTCCTTATGAATTACTGCATAGTTATTTATATTTACTTTAGTAAATAAATCGGTTAGTAATAAAAATACAATTATTGTAATATTTTAATTTCCGCCATCGTGGTAATTTGAGCTCCCAGTTTTCAAATAAAGGGCTTCCTATGATGATTATACCGTACTAATTATGTTAATTTGTTAAAGACTAGGAAGGCTAAATTTTAGAGTAGATGTACCAGCATTTACGTGGAGGAAAAGTGGAAATAAAAAAACTCACTACACACTTACTTAAATTCGAACCTGAATCTCCCCGTCATCGTCAGTCCAATTTATTGCGAGAATTACGCCTTAGTTTATGCAATTTTCAACCTTTTACAACTCACGGCACATTTACAAACACTTAAATTGTCGAGACAAATCATCAGTTTTTTAAGGAGTGATTTCCTAATCATAAAAAAACTAGCATCAAGATTGTGTTTAAAGTTAAATAGCTATAATTCTAATAATTTAAAAAATAATAATGTTGATAGTTGATCTTAAAAGATTTATTTTTACTGGCCAATTTTTTTACTTGCTTTTTTACAATATTCCTTCAAACTCCCGCGACACATTTGCCGACACTTCGAGGCACACTCGCCGGCCCTTCACGGCACACTCGCCGGCCCTCCACGGAACACTCGCCGGCCCTCCACGGAACACTCGCCGGCCCTCCACGGCACACTCACCGGCCCTTCACGGCACACTCACCGGCCCTTCACGGCACACTCACTTTGATAGGGAAATTAAAATTACCAGTTTGTTTGATATGTGTGATATGTGTCTAGATATAAAGTTTAATCAAAACCGTTAGAGCGAATTTTGAGGTAAATCTATTTCTTTCTCATTCTGCCCTTAAGTAAACTACCCTTAATTTTAGGGTTGGATATCTAATTACAAAAAGACCCTTAGGGAGAACCTTATGAAAACCCTAGATAGAAATTTGTTGCCCAATAGGTGAAATGGTATTGGCTATAGTCCAAGATACAGACAGACAGACAGGCAGACAGGCAGACAGACAGGCAGCGTGAAAACCGTTTCAGGGGGTCTTGAAACGTCGACCTTTATCAAAATATCGAGTTCGATATTTTTGACGATCAAAACAATTTTCTCTCCGAGGGGGTCAAGGGAAAGTAAAACTGTGTTATTAGTGAATATATTAATTATTATAGTTAAATAAAAACCCTTAAACTACTTTTAATCCCCGAACGGGTAGTAAGACGCGGTTCTAAAATAAAACTACTTTTAATCTGATGACCAAGGTTTTTAAATACCCATTTTGACACTTTTATTATAATGTGTCCATTTGGGGCCACTGTGCAATTTTTGCTCGCTCTCTCTCTCTGTCTTACGTAAGCATTGTTATGACCTCTATTTCCCCCTTGTCAGCAAAAAAAAAAAAAAAAAA
>CABFVZ010002095.1:0-14797 GCA_902151445.1 Timema monikensis | reverse complement strand
CTGGGACTAGCCCTGATATCTTAGACTCACTGACTCTCTGGGACTAGCCCTGATATCTTAGACTCACTGACTCTCTGGGACTAGCCCTGATATCTTAGACTCACTGACTCTCTGGGACTAGCCCTGATATCTTAGACTCACTGACTCTCTGGGACTAGCCCTGATATCTTAGACTCACTGACTCTCTGGGACTAGCCCTGATATCTTAGACTCACTGACTCTCTGGGACTAGCCCTGATATCTTAGACTCACTGACTCTCTGGGACTAGCCCTGATATCTTAGACTCACTGACTCTCTGGGACTAGCCCTGATATCTTAGACTCACTGACTCTCTGGGACTAGCCCTGATATCTTAGACTCACTGACTCTCTGGGACTAGCCCTGATATCTTAGACTCACTGACTCTCTGGGACTAGCCCTGATATCTTAGACTCACTGACTCTCTGGGACTAGCCCTGATATCTTAGACTCACTGACTCTCTGGGACTAGCCCTGATATCTTAGACTCACTGACTCTCTGGGACTAGACCTGATATTTTGTTTATATCTTGCGCGCTCCCCTTTATTGGTGAAAAGAAGAAAGCTGCAGTGAACGTAACTCTAGGTTATTTTATAATTATCAGATTTGTTTATTCATAAATAAAGTTGGGGTATGTATATCAGCCAATCCATAAGGGAATGAAAGGGGGGGATCCCCTCCAGGGCCTCCGACAAGGTCCACAACACAAGGTCACGGCTGAAAGAAAATTAGGGAAAAGGTTAGCACTGATTCTTAATTATTTTTTTTAACAATCGCATCTTACTACCTGTTCAGATTATATGCATATGATAATAATAGGGTAGGGTCGAAGGTGGAAGCGTTTTAGAGATAATCTACCAGCATTTGCGTGGAAGGAGAGTGGAAAAACATTTGGTAAAAAAAACCTCAGTAGACCCGACCGGTATTTGAACCTCAATTTCCCCGTCTTCAGTAAGCCAGTCTAAAATGCGAGTGATGCCTTAAACCGTTCGGCCACTGAAGTATTTCTTGTTGTTGTGGTCAAGAGTAAGATGGAGATATTTTATGGTTTTGTGGTAATTTTTGTTTTCATTCAGTAGATTTTATACCCGAATCACAGTAACCTCATCAAATGGACTGTTAAAAAATGTTGATAGTGAAATTACCTGGATATTTTTTAAAAATGTAGTTAGAATCTTGTAGACACTTAAGGTGGGATGGTAGAGACTGCGAGCTAACGTTAGTAATTTTGCAGTTTTTATATTAAAAACTTTTTATGCGGCAGAATAAATCAAACATTTCTTCTATACAAACATTTAGTTTTATATTCTTCACATGGTGGTATCAATATTTGTTGAACATTTGTGGAATTTAATGACAACTTCTTCTCGTCATTTAAAAAGTTTCCCGTTACACGTTAATATGCTCAAAGAACTATTGAGTTTACTATGCGTACCTTTCAATTAGCGTAATTAGTTTGTACTATAACCCTAAAGGAAACTAAGACGTGGTGATAAAAACCAAGAACAAGATACTACTACTAGCATCATTATGTTGTTTATGTTGTAGATTGTAGATTCACGACATATACAATATGTATTTATTATTAGGGTATATTTTCTTTTAAAATAAAATATATAATGGGTTTCAAAATTATGATACATATTTGCAAGTTAAATAATCTGTCTCCACCTATGATTATTCAATATTCCAACAAAATCTTTGGTATCTCTAAAAATACGTTGCTATTATACTTTGTATTAATTATAATTCTTAATTGAATTGATGATAATTAATTAATTTATCTTCTCTTTCTCTTTGGTAAAAGTAATCATTTCAATGTTTTAAAACATACTATAGTTTCAATTTTATAGTTATATTGATAGGAAATTTAATTTAATATATTTTTTAATTCGTCCAACTTTCAGGTTTATATTATTGGTTCTGTGAAGTTTTGGCTGCCTAATATTTCTACACATTGTAGTCGATCGTGTTTGTTTCAGAAAATAACTACCACACACTATATTTAGTTGTATATTTTGAAAAAAATCTTTTCTTTTAACTCCGCGTCTTATTATCCGTAAGGGCTATACGCTAATGTTATAATTACGCTAATGGTTTTAGGGATTAGGAAGGTTATATTTAGAGGAAGTGTAGCCGTATTTTCATGGAGGAAGAGTGTAAAACCACTGTGGGAAAACCACCCTCAGTAGGATACACCCGACCGAGATTCGAACCTTGATCTTCCCTCCATCGGCAGTATTGTCTACTGCGAGAGTAGCGCATTAGACCATGCGGCCACCAAAGTGGGTAGAAAAACTATTAAATTTTTAGATACTTCGTTTCTATAACATTATTTGTATCACCTATCGGCAACAAAATCAACTAAGAGAGTCCATAAATTTTCGTAAGACAAATATAATTTTTAGACACACTGTATATTGTAATTTAAGTGAAATCAGCACCATTTAAGAAGAAATGACTAAATTAATTTAATCCGACGTGAACAAAAGAAGGGGGGTACAAGTTTCCATTCAGAGAACAATGATTTGAAATAAGACCACGGAAACCAATAACGGAATCGTTCTAAAGAAATCTCTCTTTTTGTCGAAACCGGCCCGTTCAAATTAATTAGCTCAGAACTAAGGTCCCATCTGTTAACTGAAGTGTTGGTTCGTCCCGCCAGGAGCGCTTCGCTCTCTGCAATTAAGTTAAACACCGTGAAGCTAGGAGTCATCGATATAAGGAAACTAAACCTCCTCCCTTTAAGGGGTAGGAGTCATTCTACCAACTTTGTCCCAGTTCGGAGTTATCGAGCAGAAGTTGGGTCACTGAAGTACAGATTCTTCGGGGTATGGCTAGAGACGAACATTTTCCGGGAAATTTTGAATAAGAAAATTTTCTTCAGTGGTGGCTTGCGGTGGAGGGGTTAAATCGTGAAGGCGGCAACTAGAGCCTATTATACTTCAAAATATAGTGTGTTAAGAGTCTATAGGTACGGGGGTGAGGGAGGGGTGGATAGGAAGCACGTAGAATAATGAGGAGGGAGACAAATGTCAGGCCAACCTTAAAATTATTTTAATTAACTTATTGATGATAAAATATTGAAGTATCATTTATGAACATAACATAAGGGCTACAAGGGCTCGCATTCATTTGTTTCTTTACTACTTTTTTTTTTAGCAGCACGTCTTACTACCCGTTCGAGCTATGCACCTATGTACTAATTAAGCTAGTTTGTTAGGGATAAGGAAGGTTGAATTTGGAGGAATTACACCCACATTTGCGTGGAGTGTGTGTGTGTGTGTGTGTGTGAGAGAGAGAGAGAGAGGGGAAAACATTTGCAAAAAAACTGCCCTCAGTGCACCCTACTGGGATCAAACACGGATCGCCCTGCCATCGGTAGTCTAATCCACCACGAGAGTAGCGCGCTAGACCGTGAGGGCGTCGAAGCTCGTTTGATGATGTTTCCGGTGTGGACGCTCTTAGGAGAATTTAATGTTATTATAAACGTTGATATTTGGGATATCTATAATTAGATTACATTAGTTCCATTTAATCAGTTGAAATTATTTTATATAAATAATAATTGAAAATGTTCCGGTAAAAATACAGGGAATATTTTCCTTCTCACATCTCTAGCTACGTACTGTACATCTGTGTACATGACAGACTTCTGTTATCTCACATCTCTAGCTACGACTGTACATCTGTGTACATGACAGACTTCTGTTATTCCACATCTCTAGCTACGACTGTACATCTGCGGACATGACAGACTTCTGTTATCTCTGATACAAAATAAAACAACAGTTATAGAAAACCAACCCCGTTCCCTCCTAATCCTCTGACCCCCTTCGCCCTGGTGATCACGACAGTAATATATAAAATGTTTCGGTGGACTAATGGTTTAAGGCGCTACACTCCCAATAGACTATAGTTTCTATGATGGGAAGATCGGGGTTCGATCCCAGTCAGGTGTACTGAGGTGGTTTTTCCTAAATGGTTTCATACTATCTATCTCTATGCAAATGTGGGTTCACTTCCTCTAAATTCAACTTTCCTCATCGCTAACACAATAGCGTAATTAGTACATATGTGTATAGCCCGAACGAGTAGTGAGATATGGTGCTAATAATAATAATTATTATTATTCTAATGGGGTAAAGATGAAGACGGAAGTAGTTTAGAGGTAATCTAGCCATATTTGAGAAGGTAAGTGGTAAATATATAGGAAAAACCGCCCTCAATAGACCCAGCCGGGATTCGAACTCTAATTTTCCCGTCAGCAGCAAGCCAGTCTAACCTGAGAGGGACGCCTGAGACCATTCGGCCACTGAAGTTTCCCCCTTTATTATTATTATCATTATTATTATTATTAGCACCGCGTCTTACTACCCGTTCGGGTTATACGCACTTACGCTAATGTGTAATGGTAGGGTGATAGTGAGATGAAATGGAGGACCTACAGTTTAACGTGGAATCCGAACCACGGTGGAGGCCTGGCATTCCCCACATTCACAAGTTGTGATTAATACACGTCTTATCAGAGATGAAGGAAGGGTTTGGTAATCAGATAAATCTGTGCCGGGACCGAGGATTGAACCCCGGACCCCAGCACAGAAGTCAAATACATTACCCCTAGACCACCAGGTCACCTTACCCCATTAATGAAATGCGACTTTTACCTTGTCTACTCTTTCATCTCGTTTATTTAATTAATGGCATTCAAGTTGTAAAATGAAATCAGTCGTAAGTATTTTATTGCCATTCGTTTGTCTCTCGCCGGAGGATATAAATCTCAGCTCGCCCGTAAGACTGCTTGAGGCCGGTCTTGCCTTGAGAAACACTAATTGTGTGCACTATATAATTGGTAACGCTTTCAATACCACGTGGTACAACAATTATTGCTTAAATTTTAAGCTCTTTAAGGCCAAATATAAATTTTGCGAAAGTATGACTATAGCCTCGCCTTGTAAGGTAATATTTCTTAAACTCAGACCAACATAATTAAAAAAACAATTTGGCTTTAATAGCAACGTTCAGGTTACCACATTCTATTACAATCAATCAAAATTGATAATTAAAAGAGTTAAGATTGCAATAAAACAAATTATATATATTATATAAAGCACAAAAATAATCCATCTATTTATTTTAATAAAATGAAGAGTTTGTCTGTCATGAGCAATAAAGGCATTAGATGAGAAACTTTTTAAATTAAGAGAAAAAGTTTCCATTATATTCTAGGACCTCCTTGACAGGTCAGTTATAGAAACCGCAAAAATACCGTCCTTAACCCGAGTTTCCTACATCCCCACCTTAAGGGCCCTAACTTTAAGGTTATCTTCCAAGTACACTCATTAAACTAATAACATCCCTCCCGAGAAACGCTGGGTTCTTCAACTGGTATTTTGTAACAAGAACTACATACGATATCACGTTACAAATAAATACAGTAAAAATAAGTTTAGGTATGTATGATAAAGGTGAGGTCAGCTTGAAGTGATGGTATCTCTATCTCTCTCACAAACACACACACAAACACAAACACACACACAAACACACACACACACAAACAAACACAAACACAAACACACAAACACAAACACACAAACACACACACACAAAAACACACACACAAAAACACACACACACAAAAACACACACACACAAACACACACACACACAAACACACACACAAACACACACACACAAACACACACACACACAAACACACACAAACACAAACACACACACTATAAAACATAATTAAAGCCTCACATTACTCAATTACATAAGTGAGCTTCCACGCGCAGGTTACTTAATTAATTTGGGGCTATGAGTTACATTTCAACTAATATTTGTGTTTTAATTTTATGTTGTATAATGTAGCATTTACATTTTCCAGGAAGTGTCGGAAAATATGGCTATTTCAACAACAAAAAAGTATGGTTTTTATTTTTACGTGTTTGAAATTGGAGAAAATATTGTCTTAACCATTCGATAAGCGTATAATTTTTAATTTTCTGATAAATGTTTCAATATAAAGTTAATAAAAATAATATTTAAGGAAGAATACTACATTTTGACACGAAAAATAATGTGTGTCTTACCTGCATGTGAGTGTCCTATTTTGATGTGAGTGTCCTATTCGCTTAAAGTTACTTCTCAGACTTGTTAATATTCAACATGGCGTTGTATGGTAGGATTCTTGAGGGTATTTACAATAATTGCGTTCATGTATTCATACGTCAAGCTATGTGATCTGCGGCTGTCAATTTTAATAGATATTATCAATATTTTTAAAATAACAATCATAATATAGTAAAATGGACGCTAGCCTCAAAAATAATGTTTTCTATTTTGTAAATATTTCTTCCTACCAGAATATGACCCTAAGTTCGCTTCTTGATTTAATATTTTATTTGTAAATTACTAACTTTGATATTTAATCGTATTACACCGGAAGGACACAATCATCTTTTTTTTTTTAAAGTTATTTTATTTCTTATCAGAGTTTTATTTTTTATAATAAGTCAACACGTTAATTTTTAATTTAAAAAAATAATTAGAAAATTAATCAGAGTCAAACGAAGTGAATATAAAATGCTATCACATATTTCGCCGTCACCGGAAGGACATATTAGGTTAAATGGAGGTATAAAAATAAGTGGTTGGATTTAGAACGTGTCCACTATGAAACCTGCCCTCGTTCGTAATATCAATCAATAATTAAATCGTAACATTCCCCTTGAACAGGCTAGTCTGTGTGGTGGGGGGAGGGCGGGAATTCTAAATGAGGCTTATCAGCAGGGCCTGCACTTTAATAACCTAATAAAAATAATCAAAAAGACCTATAACATGACGTGAAATTTTAAAAAAATATATTACCGCTCGCTTGCGGCTTTGAGGGTAGATGGTTGATGTCGCGGTGAATTTGTGTTCAGACACGTGTGGGGAGGGGTAGTAAAAAGGTCGGCGAGAGTGTTCTGGCAACGTTAGTCGTGGTGGAAATGAGGAAGTCCCGGCAACGTTAGTCGTGGTGGAAAATGAGGAAATCCAGAGGTGGGGCGGTAGGGTGCTTCGTAACATAAGTAGGTTTAATAGCGCTTTCAATCAGGTGGCGCACCCGGGTTGGGTAGCCAATCTCCGACTGACCTATGACAGTCGCACATTAGCATGCTCTGATGCTCCCTGAAGGGGAATTCAAAATAGTATGCTTTGTTTATGAGGTGAAAGATTCGATCATCGAATCCAGTAAAACACCGAATCCTCGAATCTTCAATACTTGTCAGGATTCGGTGGATTCGAGGATTCGAAGATTCGAGTGGCCCATCTCTATTACAAACAATAAGGGCATGTAGAATAAATCCATGTTCAGTGATATTAATAATATTTGTAAAGTTATTAAAAAGGCATACCAAAGGTCAAACTCATTTGCAGGCCACAACCCAAGCGAAAGCTTCGACAATCGTAAATTGACCATTAATATTATTATTGATTTGAATTAGAATTAAAATTATTATTTAAATATGTATATTATTTAATGATGGAGTAATATTTCTAATATCACCAATTGTTTTGTCTTATTCCATGAATAATCTGTGTCAGCACCCCTCCTCCCCCTCCCATTTTCATTTCTTCCCATAATTCCTTAGACACAACCAAAAAACCAAGGAACGACCAATGTAAGCTTCCAATTAGACCAGGGTCCATCAAACACCCTTTATTGTAGCTTTATTGCTTCCCTTTGTTCAGAATTGACCACATGCCACTGCTGTGCCTCTGGGTGTGTTTAAACCAGGCATTCACACACCCTTTATCTGTGCATCTGGGTGTGTCTAAAGCAGACATTCACACACCCTTTATCTGTGCATCTGGGTGTGTCTAAAGCAGACATTCACACACCCTTTACCTGTGCATCTGGGTGTGTTTGGACAAGCGATTTCCAGCCTTTTTTAAATTCACGGCATACTGAACAAGGCACACTATCAGTTTTCTAACGATGTTACCAACTTGGGGATTTCGAAGCTATTTGGCGAAGCGGCTTGCATCACACTATCACATTTAGACACCAATGTACAAAATAGAAAGACAAGGAAGAAACTGAGCAGTTCCTTCTGTGAGGTTTCTTATTTATCTGATGATAACACTTCCCCTCTTCTTCTGACGAGTTTACACATCCACTCTACTATTTGCACCTTGGAAACATTGACTTGGTTTTATAAAAATTATATTTTTCTGGTTTCCTTTTCTAAATAGACATATTCTACCACGGCATTTTTTACTCTACATCCTGGCAGGAAGACTCCTACAGGACATTTTTGTGACTAAGCCAAGTTGCCTAAGTTGAGGAGTATTTATACAAATTACGCTTATAGAGGAAAATTATTTCAATATGAAAAATAATAGTTTTATGGCAATGTATGACCATTTTTAAAATTATTTAAGAACAGCTATTTATGGTTTTTGTATCAAAGTTATAGTATCCTTTAAACTCACTGAATAAAACATAAATCACTAATATGGGAAATACTGTCTTGACCTGCCGTAACATTGCAGGTAGGCAACTTCAACAAGAAGAGGTTTTATCACGAAAATAACGAGTATTAAGATTGTGATACCTAAATTCTAATAACTGTGTTATTAAAAAAAAGGATTTAAAAATGTATTTTTACTCCTCAAATTTTTCCTCGCTTCTTTTTGATCGCTCACCCCAAACTCCCGCGGCACACTGGTTGAATAACGCTGGTCCAGACTATTTGAATTGTCGCTATCAAAGCCACAGACCTGTGTTGTCAGACAATAATTGCAATATCTACGAACAAGAGAGAGAATTATAAACGATGTTTCAATTACACTTTATTTTCAAATTTGCTCATGCCAATGACGGGGAAGTTGACTTTTGAATCTCAGTCGGGGGTGTACTGAAGGTTTTTTTACAAAATGGTTTTCCACTCTCCCTCCACGCAAATACCTGTACACTTACTCTAAATACAACCTTCATAATCCATAAAATCATTAGCGTAGTTAGTACATAAGCGTATAACCCGAACAGTTAGTAAGACGCGGTGCTAAATAATTATATTTTTATAAAAATTTGTAGAGTTACCCAATGTTTTAGATATTCGGGAATGAAAGAACAGTCCCAGAACTTATGACGAGATGTTTAAGACTATAGCATATCTCTCCTGCACACCTCTAAAACAAAGAGGTTTACTTCTCTTGAAATATGAACACGGTCGATATTCCGATACATTACGTCGGGGGTGGTAAGCGAGTACTCAATAACATTTGAGAACGTAAATACCAGGGAGCATTCCTCTCAGACAATAAAGCACCGTGCATTGGGGCTCTAATGAACGATTGGCTACAAATAACGAGTTGGTTCCTGAACTATGACACCGATACTAGCTATCAGAACTACACCGGGAGAAAATACAGGTTGGGGCGGCTCATTTAGCACGTTTATCTTACAGCTCACCTGCTTCCTATAAGGAACTGCTTGTTACAGTGTCACACCTGTAAGGGACTGCTTGTTACTGTGTCACACCTGTAAGGAACTGGTAGTGCTAGACAGTTGGTATCCCTCTGTGTTTTCATGTATGATTACACGTTATGAGTTGTTCCCCTGTTTAGGTTGGCAGACTGTGCTGATGTTTGTTCTAAAGGTTGGTAGTAGGACTGTGTTAGAGGAGTCACAGCCACGATATTGATAATACGGTCAATCCAGTCTCGTAATAAATGGGCGGAAACACTGACTCATGTTTTGTCCAATTAAGGAGCGTCATATGGGTGTTAATACGTGTTATTGTTCTTGTACGCCACTCTTCACACACGGTTTGACTACATGTGTGGGTTTCACACATCACCACTCTGTACACAATACACTATCGTCCAATCAGACATGCATCCCTGGAGAGAAGGGCATTTTTTTACTCATTAAGGACTTGAAATACATGGGAAATTTTGTTTTGGGTTTAAAATAAATGTCACGGTACACCGCAAGGACTTCTTCTCTTGTTCATCTTAAAGTTGAGACCTTTATTAGAAATAGGCAAGATTTGTGAGACGAAATAATATACACTGTTACAGAAACAATCCACAAAAAGAGCATAAATGATATAATATACACTGTTACAGATACTTCTGTCCACTAAAAGCTTAACGATCAATTTCGAAAACCTCTAAATATATATAATATGTTTGTATATAAAATAATATACATCCATAAATATATACATATTCACTAACTATTAATTTAAAACAATATATTTTCAAGTAAACTGTTTTTGACTATAATAGGACTACAAATTTACAATGATAAGTTGTGTTTTTATCTCTTAATAGCAGCGGAGATATGTTCAAAATTGGAAATTTCGTCCACCGGGCTAGCTTGGCCTATCATGGATGTACCCTTCTCTTCTAACAGGGCGTGGGCAAATAGATCCCCTTGGTAGTGTTAGTAATAATAATAATAATAATAATTAATAATAATAACAATAATAACAATAATAATGGTATGAAAATACTGGACCAAATATTAAAGAAAAATAAATATAAAATAATTGCCCCCTTCCCTAAGCTAAGACGTACAAAAATATTACCCCCTTTTCCTTTCTATTACCCTAATATTTTCCAAAGCTTTTAATTATATAATTATCTAAGTCATTCATCGAAAAGCGACCTTGAACCCCATTAAAATATAAAAGAGATTATGTTAGCTAAATATATTTTTTAGTAAACATATTCTTTATAATAGTTAAAGTATTTAAATGCAATTTCTTTTTTAGAAATAATTACTAGCTTATTAAATTTAAATAACTATTTTTTTGAACCACATTTTGCTGGAATACCCCCTTAGAAGCTTTGTACCCCAAGCAACCGCCAAATGAACGAGCCAGGCCTGGCAGCATCGTGTTACCATTAGGAAATATTATCTGTTATAACGCCTTGGGATGTACCAAGATACTACTCTTAGTACAGTACTGTACTGCGGGCAATATACAGTTAACAGCAGGTAAAATTTGTTTAAGGCCCTTGGCCAGTCGAGTGCAAGTCTAAAACATATTTTGTGGGATGGGGGGGGGCGGGAGGTTGAAGGGTGTGGCGGTACTTCCCAACCAACCAAAGTATCCTTCCGCACCAACAAGAACAGATGGTTCACGGAAACCGTAGATGGCGCTAGCTACCGGACAGGTCTTGCGTAAAGATCATACGTTTGGAAATATACGTTTTCTTGAGAAAAAGCGAAGTTTTTATAGTAATATTTTCAACAACTCTTCTAAGATAATGTATCAATGTTTATTAGTTGTTACATTTTCTTATTTTATGTTATGAAGCCGGAAGTTTTCTATTAAAAAATGTCAAAATTATTGATATTTGATCATTGTGAAAATTATAGAGGTGGTGTGTATATATAAAAAAATATATCTTAATAAACATGCTTCTATTCTTGAACCAACCGTTTCCAAAAAGAGAATCGCAAAACAATAAAAATTCTTGAAGATAACCGTTTATTCCCACGGCTCTGCATTTCCACGCCAAATTAAAAGGGTCAATCGCCTTAAGAAGACAGTTCTATCAGAAAAAATGGTCACCTTGAAATTGAATTGAAATTAAGGTATCATTTTTATTTAATCTCTTCAGTATTCCTTAATAATTGTGTAAACACATGTTTGCATAATCTGCTATAGGCCACATCATTAATTTATTTCTGAATCTTAACAAAATATTGTGAAAACAATAATTTTAAATAAATTAACTATTATTAATTAAACCCTAGGTTTGCTTTGAGAGTGTGAAGTCTTAATAGATTTAAGGCGTCAGGTTTTTAAAAGTATTTAATTTTATTGCAATTATATATTATTATTATTGTTACGTATTTTCTTCTTGCAGTTAAAGAAAAGCCCAACACCCTAGCTAGTCGGTAGCGTGCCAGCCTACTTAACTAAGGGTCCCGGGCTCGATTCCTGGCATGGCTAAAAATTATTGTTGATGAAAATATAGGTTTACCCATTCCCATTGATAAATTAATGGCCGGGGACTGGATGTTGTGATTTAAAAGTAAGATTACCATATATACACATCTTGTAGTAATATACACCCAAACAATGGAAGTACAAATTTCAGTCCTCTCAAAGGTACAAATCCACGGAATATGTAATCAAATATATCAAATAAAGGGAACACACATCTTCACACAACGTTCCAATAAACAAGATGGCGGATATATGTGTGTGTTGAAATACTCAGGGATAAGAAGGGGAGGGGGGGGGGACTGTTTGAGATGTGTAGAGGAACAATAGGTTGATTCATATCGACCTAGTTTTTCTCGTGATAGATGAACGTCAACCTTTTGAAACAACTTTTAATTTCTTAGTAGATTAATGTATTATTGGAAAATTGAGGAGAACTTTCTTTATTTTGGTAGAAGAAGAGCTTATTTACTTAGCTTTTACGTCACTTGGACTGTGATCTTCGCGAAACAATTTAATTTCAAAAATCATACTCATCAACATCATCATCAACGGTTTAGAGCCTGTGGTCGGGTCAGTTTAGTAACATCTCGCTTGCACACTTTATGTTAGCTGCTCTCTCATCTTTTTCTTGACCTCCTTCAAAGTTTTTTTTTTACATACTTTGTTTCCATTATTTTCAAAAAATTTCAAAATTTTAAAATTTGGTAGAAAATAATGTATACCAGCTTTGGTGGTCGCATAGTCTAAGGCGCCACTCTCACAGTAGACTAGACTGACGATGATGGGGAGATCGAGGTTCAGATCTCGGTCGGGTGTATTAAGGTTTTTTAAGTTATAACTATAAAAAGTCCTGTTTTAACTCTTATCTTTATGTTATAGCTGTACAAAGTCCTGTTTTAACTATTCTTCTTCTTATAATAGTGTGACTGTCTGTATCCCAGGCTATTGACGTAATTAGGGCTGTTATTGACTGTTTACTTTAATAGAGTCTTGACTGGATATTGGCTCAGCTACACACGTCAAATGGGGCGAGGGGAACCAAGATACGAAGAACTCACTCTATGATATGATCGCCGATGACCAAATCATACAAAGTGCATAACAACACGCCATGAAGATAAATATCTACAAACTATGGATGGGCATTGATACCAAAACATCTGTCTCTAAACATCAATGATTCTAACCCTAAGCCATCGATGTTTTAGTTTAAAAAATATGGAGCCTCTTAAACTGAGAATATGAATATTGTTTAGTGATTGCTATGACAAGCACAATGTTACTAAATTAGTATTCAAACAGAACACAGCTAAGATGGTTTACCAATTCGTGTTTTTATAAACAGTGGACTACAGCAAATGTTTTAAAATTGCTTTAAAACCAATAAAAATGTTTATGTTTTTTTATTCTTTAGCTATAGTTTTTATTCTGCATCGATGTTTTTCTATCGAAGTCCATCCCTAGTTTGAACTTTGAATCTACAAGAGAAAACATAGATAGAACAGTAAACCATCGATGGTCTCAAAACATCGGTAATTCACCATCGATGTGAAAACATCTAATAGCATCGAAAGCGAAACATCGACCCATCGATGCACATCCTTACTACAAGCCCAGTCCTGCTGACAACATATGACAGGAATAGAATTATTGCGTCACACGTTTCCCAACAATTGACAGCCTCGCGTGACAGATTGACTTCCTTTTTAGTTTTATATTTTAAAAAATGTAAACAATTCCATCGACATGAAATGTATTCATTATTTTTGTTAACAGCTATTTAACGGTTAATGACGGGCTTTCCAACATGAACTTACCGACATTATATTGATTCGGAAGTTTATGACTGTTCAAAAGAGTTTTTAAAAAAATAGGTCAGTGTGAGCGTGTGATGATTATAACTATTATTATTATTATTAGCGCCTCGTCTTACTACCCGTTTGGGTTATACGCACTTACGCCAATGTGTAATGGTAGGGTGATTTGTGAGATGAAATGGAGGACCTACAGTTTAACGTGGAATCCGAACCACGGTGGAGGCCTGGCATTCCCCACATCCACAAGATGTCTTGCCAGAGGTGAAGGAAGGGTTTGGTAATCAGGTAAATTTGTGCCCGGACCGAGGATTGAACCCCGGCCGCCAGCTCAGAAGTCTGACACCTTACCCCCCTAGACCACCAGGTCACCCCATTTTTACTACCCGTTCGGTTTGTATGCTCGTGTTCTAATTACAATGGTAATTTTATGTGTGAGGAAGACTATATTTAGAGAAAATGTACGCGTATTTGCGTGAAGGGTTAGTGAAAAAACATTTAGGGAAAACCACCTTTAGTATACCCGACCGAGATTTGAATCTAACCTCAATATCCCCATCATCGTCAGTCTGGTCTACTGCGAGAATAGCGAATTACACCATGCGGCCACAGAAGTAGGCGACATATTAATGTTGTGGCTTTATATACGTTGGAGTGAACATATAAATACAATGGTCCCCCTGTCCACTGAGCTAATCTAGTGACGTCACTGTAGCTGGAACGCCTGCATTGTTCTAGTGTTATGCTGTACGCATGGTTGCAATTTCAGGGTGAAGAGTTGAATATGGATTATTTCACAACCGAGTAACAGAGAGATCTGGGCGTTAACTGAACCCTTATTCAGATGATAAACCTCCTCCACTTCAAGCTACCCTTTCACTACGTCAATCAGAGAATGGACCTGACGTTATAGAGGGTCTCCAGGGGACTACTGTTGTAATACTGGCTGACTGAGGGTCTCCAGGGGACTACTGTTGTAATACTGGCTGACTGAGGGTCT
>CABFVZ010002094.1:123568-141840 GCA_902151445.1 Timema monikensis | reverse complement strand
TCCTCTTTAGGATAGATGCGTCAGTGAATTCAGAATCCTCCGTCTCATTATCTGATAGTTCAACGTTAATGTCCTCATCCTCAAGATTTCTAGCCCAGTCCTGGGTTTGGTGTCGTTTATGTTGTGCGCGTCCAAGCTCTGCTAGCTTGTCCATTTTTTTAAGTTTGTTGTTGGCCCTGATAAGGGCCTACAACAGTTTAGTCAGTTTTTGTTATTTTATATTTGTCAGTTATTGTAATTTGTCCGTGGTACGACCACTTGATGTTATGCTCACCTTTCTGCCGTTGAGGTACGATACGTAAAATAACGCAGCGATGAAGGCTGCGCGAAAAATTTACGTCTTTCGAGTAGCTTTTCGACAACAGTTGATCCTCGTACAGTGAAGTCAACCTTCCAACTGTCTCGTAAAACCGTCACTGTCACTCCGTCAAATCGTAAGGTATTGATGGGGAGAAAATTTATATTCGTCTTATGGCCAGCCAAAGCACGAATTGACTATAACATCCTGTCCAGTACCCGAGGTGCTGGATAGTATGACACAACACAATCCCATCCTAACCTAACCTAATCTAACCTAACCTAGAATAACCTATGGGCATTACAATATTAACTATACTTTTCATCTATCATAAGTGAAGTGGTACTGAAAAGTTAAATTATAAATTATTATAATTATCTTACATGCTTTGAGCAGCCATATCTAAAACTGGGCAGCCAAAGCCAGAACTGCTGGTAGATTATTGTATATTTCGTACTTGGGCTGACTTTGGTGGCCAAAGCTAGAAGTAGCCGGTCATTTAGTGAAATGACTTGATTTCGGGCTCTAATAATGACATATTCACAATTTGCCAGTTGATTATTTTGATGTTACAGCTTCACACTTAAACATGCAATAACCAGCAAATTTTTTCTGTAACAGGGAACAATATGCAACTTACTGGAACATTGAGGAACATATTCAAAAACATGGAACAGAGACAAAACGTTCCTCAATGTTCCTTCGGTGGATACGTACCGTACCTCTAGCTTTGACGTATGGAAAAATATCGATTTTGTAAATGCTGAGGAATCAAGGAAAGAATTAATTCAAAGAAATTAATTTCGTTTGTACATAAATATGAATATAATATATTATTACCTTACATATTTATCAAAAAACATGTTAGCTAAATGTAAATTTGACTTGTATAAAGATTTGCTAAGGCTCATGCACACATTAATTTTCTTTGTTTCAAGATTTTTAAGCTTGTTAAGAGTGTAACTATAGAAAATTGTGCTCTGCAACTATTAGCTGTTTGAATTACTAAAATAGCTCTGTTTTTTTTGTTTTGTTTATATTATTTCTTGGCTTTTAGAAGTTTGTAAGATAAAATATAAGTGTTTTTTTTCTTCAAGCTTATAAGATACATCTCACAAAGCATATACTTCTAAAAGAATCACGTTTATATCTCTTAACCTTTAATTTTTAAACTAAAATACCAAAAATGTATATATCTAATATGAAAAAGAGCTTTTGGAAAAAATATGTCCATGTTAATATGTGTCTCTAAGTACTGCTATCGTTACATCTTTTTAACAATAATTGTATTTATCCGGAATTAGATATATGGGGATTATTTTTATTACTAAATTAACTTCTATATTTAGTTGCTATTTTTATAATTATTATTACTAGGCCTAAAACTATAATTTGTTATGATATTGAATATTATGGTTTTATCTATTATTATTATAATTATTATGATGATAGCTCGTTAATATAATTGTTATAGTTAATTCTAGTAAGAACAATAGTGGTAGAAACATAGCTTTTATTATGTTAGTCGTTATTCTTATTTAATAAGGTTTCCATTACAAGTACTATGACCTACTAATCTGGGCCCGGTTAAAATGGGTCGTACGAACATGTTGTCCCTACAATAACTATTAGATAATAAGGAAAACCTCTTTTCAATTTATGAGGTAATTGTATTATATTTGGAGGAAGGTTTAGGAAAGGTGGATAGAAACATATAAAAGGGGGACAAACACAAAATGGCTTTTACAATGAAAAGAAGAACACAGTTCACACTTTACACTGCTGCCATTGAACAAAGAGGTAATGGCTGCCTCTTAAATAAAATCAATCGTCACCACTGAATCCCCCGACCTAGGTTTCATTCTATCGGAATTCATCAGGAAGGAGTGTGAAATGTGCAACACAACTTATTAAAGGAAGAAACCAAATACTCACAAAAGGGATAAAATGGAAAATTGTAAAGAATGGTACGACACATAGATAGGAACATGTAAAAGGTATAACATAAAGGATAATAAGATAGAAATATACTAAAACAAATTAATTAACTTTAGGTATTTTGCTCATCCTATTTTCTTTTAAAGAATAACTACACCAGATCAGCTGTAGTTTGATTCCACAAATGTTTACTCGATTAATATGTCAATATTAAAATTACTTTCACGTTTTTAGCCCCTTCACTAGTATTTATAGTGGGGCTTAATGGCGTCTACTGTAGTTAATTAGCTACAATCATGATGGTGGAGTAACCCTTGTATTTCTCTCTTACAAGCAAGTGGGATCTTAACAACTGTTCCTCCGGGTATATACAAATAACTATTTTGTGCTATTGCTAAGCACGCACGACCACTGTAACAGAATGTTTGGTAATAGAGCTGTTCAATTCATTGGCCCCAAGCACGCGACTTTGAATATTACTCAATCTTCAGTACAATAAAAAAAAGTATGGATTTTTTTCCTTTTCTTAACTAACATGTTTACCAGCAAAGAGCTAAGCTAAGCTGAGCTAAGATCAGGGTTTCCTAACTGGTCTGGCTGTGGGATTTGCTTCAATTAGCTTAAGATGTTGTCAGAATAATATAGTAATAATTAATACATTCGTTCAATCTGTGTATTTGTGTATTTTAGTGTAGCTTATGAATATTTATTTAAAACTGCATCACTTGTCCAACTTTTCCACTAACTCGGTCACAAGTCTTCCTACTGGACTGAGGGTAACGGGTTCTGCTCCAAAAATGTCCTGAATATTTACGATTAGTGAAATAAATAATATTTTTCTTTTTTACAGAAATGAAGAGTGATGGCTTGCAGAAATAGGTATTATTTCTACTACATAGTTAGTCTAGTTCGTAAATTGTGGTGATTTAATAAGTCGATTCAAGAAATAAACACCAAATACTTTTAGCAACAAAATACCTAATCTAGACCAAACTAAATCCAAAAACTCAATTACCAGTTACGAGTGATAATTAACCAATTGTAATGAGGTTTTGTTTTAACTTTGGACATTTCGTCTGTAGGTCTATCTTTCCGGATTTTCGACATGCAATAACTGTCAAATGTTTTGACCAAATTTAGAGAAATTTGTAAGGGAAATTCTTTGAGCGTAGACCAAACGATTTATGTATATAGTTTTTTATTTACTGTCTCCATTTTAATATTGTGGCTATGTAAAAGGTTTTTCATTTAATAGCTCATCTCAAGTGTTTTAATTTATTAGGATAGTCGATCGAGCCTAGAGCATATTTTTAAAATTCTGACATATCGTACAAATATTATAACTGTAATAAAGACACGTACTTAGCATATTTTTAATGGAGAGAGCGATTTCTACAGTTCACATAACTAAAAGTAAGGGTAGTTTTAAATTCAGCTACGTGGACTTAAACTCATTCTCAACCAGATTATCATAAACACAGCAGAGATATAGATTTATTTATCTATTTGAGGTATTCAATGTGCACGTCCTGAACCGACAGATTATATCAACACAAGTTAAAGAAACTATTTTAAATCTAGAACAGACACAACACCCATCCCCAGGCCGTTATTTCATCGCTATGAAATGGTAAACCTAAATTTCACCAATGATACATTTTGCCAGGAATAAAACCCGGGACCCTCAGCTCTGTATACAGACACGTTACCGACAGAAATAATATGTTGGGGATAACGATATAGAGGGAGGTCAATGCGATTTGTTTGATATTAAAAACAACTTGTGTGTGGTCAATAACCAGACTAACAACCTTGATAAAGCATTTCAGGTTAACAGGTCGAGGATCACAACCGGTCTAATAGATTAAATAAAAACTTAAACGTTCGCTTCCTCACTGTAGTTTGGGTCGTTTCAGAGAGTTTTTACTTTAAAACACAGTCTCAACCTTTAAACTTACTTCGGGAAGGCCGGCATACGAATAAGGTTATAGTAAGAATGTTTTTGAGAGGGAGGGGGCTTGGAGAAGTTAGGAAATTAGAGGTAACAGCGCCATGACTAAAAAGGGTCAAGAAAATTTAGGAATAATAAAGAATTTAATGTATTTAGCAGCTAGTTTTTTAAATATAACTATAAGCTGTGATTTAAATAATGTAAAAGAACTTACACATAATGTGCCAAAGTTATTATTTTTGTGTTTTTTTCCAGTGGAAATTTTATGGATATAATTGGTGCAACCTTTTGAATATAAAATCGTAAGACTGCTCTTAAAGTGTAGCCTTAAGCTGGGTATGTAGGGGACACGAGAAAAGGTCAGGGTTTTTGCAGTTTTTGTATCTAATTTTTTTTTATTTGCCAAATAAATAAAATAGGGTTCCGATAGGAACTTAAAGTTTAATTTTATTCACATGGTAATCTCAACGGCTAATGAATATCTATAATGAGCATAGTGGCATTAACTAGCAAACTTTTTAAAGGTAGTAAAAAATGCCAATACATTTCAGGACACTCTTGACAAATATTCAACAATGGTTGATATGATTATGTGAAGGAAATTTCGACCAAGAATGTTTTGATATAAAAACTACAAAAACACTTAACTTTTCTCGTGTCCTCTACATCCCCAGCTTAAACATACAACAGATATTTATTGCTCAATCACTTAGTTCTCATTCGTACGATCTCAATTTTTATTAACATTATTAGGTGACCTGGTTGTCCAGGGGTAAGGTGTCAGACATCTGTGCTGGGGGTCCGGGGTTCAATCCTTGGTCCCGGCACAGATTTATCTGATTGCCAAACCTTTCCTTCACCTCTGACAAGACGTGTATTAATCACAACTTGTGAATGTGTGGAATGCCAGGCCTCCGCCGTGGTTCGGATCCCACGTTAAACTGTAGGACTTCCATTTAATCTCAAAATAACTCTATCATCACACATTATACAAGTTTGTGATTAGAAGTAAGATCATTCCGAAAACGGCGCCAGTTACCAGTTAATCATGCGCCTCTTCCTCCCAATTTTTTTAATCTTAGGTCAGCTCTACTGCTTCCAGAAACCGAGACGTAGCTTTGGACAGAGTCAATCACCCTCCCGAAAACGGATAATGTTCATTTCCTAAAGTAATTTATCCAATTATTCAAGTATAAACATTAAAAGTGTGCATCACATGCCAATCAACTCTGTGACACAGTCGCATAGAAATCGTGAATTTACACCAACATGATTGTACGTGGATCATTTCTGATTAAACATTAATGTTGGGTGGTTTTTACAAGGTGGCCTACCACTATACCTTCCACGCAGATGCGGATACACTTCTTATAAACTATGACTTCTCCATTTTAATCAAAAGTGTAAATGTATGGATAAGCACGACGGGTAGTGAAACGCTGAGAAAAAATAAAAATAATCCAGGAACAATTATTATTATTATGTTTAAAATAGTAGACCAATAATCTTCGAGAGCTTGGTTTGACCAAGATCTATTCTTCACGCGGGGTGAAAGAAAGCAAATGTCAATTGGTTAGTAATCAAACACGATTGCAGTATCACGTGCCTCCAAGTGTACCCGCATTCATGTGAAAGTAGAGTGGAAAAAAAAATTGGAATAAAAACCACCCTCAGTACGCCCAACCGAGATTCGAACCTCCATCTACCCGTCATCGGCAGTCTCACCTATTGAGAAAGTGGTACCTTTGACCATGTGGCCACCGAAGCAGGTCCCACTAATCTTGACCTACTGTATAAATAGCAACACTAATTTATCTGTGTTTATAAACAACAAGAGCTTGTATTATCTCTCTCTAGGTTCTAGCTGTGAGCATACGAGGACTACCAACATAATAAAAATTCAGTAAACAGGTTCTTGAGAGCAGACGACCTTGTCTATAAGACGTGGCCATTTGTTTGATAAACATACAAATAATCATGAAATAAAAAGTTATGTGTTTGATTTGTCATTATTTTCATACTTCCTTGCAGTGGAGCCGACTTGGAGGGGACAAGGTGATATTTGTCTACCCAAAAACTGACTAAGAGGGGCATAGTGTCATTTTGCCCTGACAAAATTATCCACGTCTGCATTTTATTCATGTGTGCAACAATTTGTTGACAAATGTGTTACAAGATACAAGCGTTTCTTGGTTTTTAATAACAATTATTTGCATTTTGAACAGTTTATGGAATATTCCTTATAAGTAGTTTAACTTGAAATTAGCCTTGTTCACACATAGTGTGTACGTAGTGTAAGCTAGCGAGCAGCACAATCTCAAAGTGCCCAAAATCGAACGCTGCTATCGAGTAATCTCGCAGTATCGAATCAAAACAGTCGATAATCGATAGTAAGTTATTAGTTTAAGAACAACCCCGAGCGCTGAAGTCACTGTTCAAATTCCCACTATGAAAGTTTCCGATTTATTCCACGTTCTATTGTCTATGTCAGGGTGGTCCAACATTCTGATTATCAGATTGCACCGTGGGCCGAATATATACTTGGCAATCCCATCAAATTATTATAATACTACAAACAATACTTAATAAAGTATTATTATTAGCAACACGTCTTACTACCCGTTCGGGCTATACGCACTTACGCTAATATGTAATGGTAGGGTGATTGTGAGATAAAATGGAGGACCTACAGTTTAACGTGTAATCCGAACCACGGTGGAGGCCTGGTATTCCCCACATTCACAAGTTGTGTTTAATACACGTCTTGTCTGAGGTGAAGGAAGGGTTTGGTAATCAGATAAATCTGTGCCGGGACCGAGGATTGAACTCCATACCCCCAGCACAGAAGTCCGATACCTTGCCCATAGACAACCAGGTCACCGCTTAATAAACAAGTATTTTAAATACTTGTATATAATAATAGTATTTTTTGTTAGTAGAATATTTCAAGTTTTACTAAAAAATAGTTTATTTTTAATCCCTAAAAAATGCGTTATGGAAGATGCACGCACACACAAAACATACAAATTATTATTTTTTGTTGGTAGAATCTTTCAAATTTTACCAAAAAAGACAAAAGTTTAGGACAAATCCCCTAAAGATGCGTTATGGAAGATGCATGAACATACACCTTCACAAAACAACCTAGCATTATAGATATGTATTTATAGATAATTTTATTAATCTAATAAATACATGATAAAATTCAATCAAGGCCTTTTTAAATAAATATTTTTATTTGAATTCTTTTCACATCTCGGCAGAGGTGTTCTCTTTATTATCCTTCAGAATATTATGAGGGTCTCATTTTCAGTGAGCGTGGCCCACATATGGCCTACGGGCTGCTGTCTGGACCACGCCAGTCTATGTCGTGCAGTATTTCAGTCAGTTGTCAGTTCTGTCGTTGTTATGACGCGATTAATGGCATAAATAAATTATCAATACATTTATATATAGTTCGAGAATTCTCGAAGCTATTTATGTGTACATTTGTGATTATAATTAAGTTCAAGGAGGTGGAGCAGAGTCCACATTCCAAAAACGACGCCAGTTACCATTTAATCACGTCCCCCAACCTAAAATTATCTGAAGTGTGTGCCACTGCTTGCTTGGAAATCGAAACGTGGCTTTGAACATATTACATCAGCCTCCCGGAAAACATGTAGTGTTAATTTCCTAAAGTAATGTAGCCAATTATTCAAGTCTAAACATTAAGTCGTATTCTTAAGGTGCGATGAAGGAGACGTGAGAAAAAGCCAGTGTTTTTGCAGTTTTTATGGCAAAACCTTTTTTTGGTTAAAATAAATCTAATTGTTTCCAGTACAAACATAGAGTTTAAATTTCTCCACACAGTGATACCAACAGTATTGTTGAATATCCATCATGAACATAGCGGCATTAGATGAGAAGCTTTCTAAATGGAAAGAAAAAGTTATCATTAAATTTCAGGACACCCTTGACAGATATTCAAGAACCACTGAGGTCAACATGTGAAGAAAATTAAACTATATGTTTGTACTGGATACACTTAGATTTATTTTAACCAAACAAATGATTTGCCATAAAAACTGGCTTTTTCTCACATCCCATTTTATACTATCTTAAGTACCTCCAAGTACTGGTAGAAGTGACATAAGCTCTTTAAATTAATGTATGCACCCATAACTTAGCGGTCATAACACTTTTGATCTCAAGTCTAGAGAATCCTGCATCGATTCCTGTTGGTATTAATGGAAGTACTTATTTTAATAATTTTAACCCTTAACGCCAAGGTTATTAACACCTAAATTTAAGGAATAAAGAAGAGGAAGTTATTTTAGAGTAAATTCACACGCATTAGCGTGGAGAAAGGATTGGAATATTCAGTGAAAAATCACCACGTGAACAACCATCCACTGCGTCTTTCGCTGAGATTAGAACTTTGATCTTTCCATCCCCGACAATACAGAGTGATATGGCAATTCTTACGGCTCAGCCTACTCGACCATTTATGTTTGTGAGATATTTATTCACAGGCTCGTACTTTACAAATAGAAGATAATACTATACAAAGTGTTCCATTCTTAACATATTTATAATTCAATATATCTATCGATACCTTACTTAACTAGTTTATGACATTAGGAACTCGATAGTCCATTGCCGCACTTACAAAAGTACGTCACACATCCCCATATTGAGCTAGTTATATCTAGTTCGCCTCATTACACCCTATCCCTATCTTGAGATAGTTATATTCAGTCCACATCATTACACCTTATCTCTATATTGAGCTAGTTATCCATATATTAGCTAGTTCTATCCAGTCCACCTCATTTCACCCGAACTCTTTCATGTCCATTCTAATGTTATACTCTCATATGCGTTTAGGTTTTCTTCTTCCCAATATATCGATAATGACGCTGTATAGATACAAATATACTGATTTATCGTTTGTTTCCAATATATTGAATTGCATTAGTTTGGGCGATAATGAATAGTGGCATTTTGTTTACTAGTTTTCAAGTATAATAAGAGTAGAAAAAAATCATTAAAATTATTTTATTAGCAAGCTTTAAAACGTAGTTAGATAAATTAAAAATGTCAATAAATCAGTCGGTACATAGGATACTATAAAATAGATATAAATATATTGGTGTGTTTTAAATAAATTGCTATTTTTATATTGATATATTATTGTTGATAGCTCAAGAACAGTTCTAAATACAGCACTCAGTGATAAGTCGACTATTTTCAGATTTGAAACTTATCAAATGTGTTGGATGTCATTTGTGTTGGTTCTTATTTACCTTACATCCATTATTGTTTCCAACCTGTGGTCAGTTTTTTATTCAAGTCATACATATATTTTCCACTACCGGCTTGCTACGCCTCTCGTATTGTCACATGCCTCATGATCTATCTTAAGACTAGGACAGGCACAGCTTCCAGTATCCGGCCGTTTATTTATCAATGTGAAAGTGTAAACCCATATTTTCATCAACAATAAGATTTTGGCCCTGCTGGAAATCCAACCCAAGACTCTTAGCTCAGTAAAAAGAAACGCTACCGACTGGTCCAAGGTTTTGAACTGTTAGTTTTTATACAAAGTGCAAACATTTTGTCGTAGTACATTTTAAGGTTTATTAATGTGTGTAATATTGAAATAATTGTGTTTATTCAAACCAGCTTTAGACCGGCTTGGTATAAGTATTAAAATTATAACAATTTGAAATTCAAACTATTAACAATGAATACCAATACAAATGGATAAATTAAGAATACAATTAATATTTCAAACCCAACTTTCTTGTTTTGGGAATTTACATATCCTGAGAGATGAAACCTAGTTTAATTGGTAAACTACGTCATCATAAATATTACAGGGTCCCACCCCCACCCCCTGCTAAGCTGAGGAACCAATTTGCATTAACGTATCTACATGAGTGATGTGTTCTAGCCCCATCAACTGGTGTACAGCTGTTACTATGTAGGGACTGAGTTTTGCCTGATTAACTGCTCTTTGGCACATCGTAACAGAAAAGCAGATCTTCTGTGACAATCGGTGTAATAATTTCCGAATGAGATTACTAACGAGCGTCTTCTGCTTATTGGGGCACTTTTGCATGTGCTCTAAAACCTAACCCCCATCACACCCACTTAGTTATAACGAATTAAAATGTGGGACTTGGCACTGAAACATCCTGTAGCTAGCAGGTTGGGTGCTGATACGAGTTGATGAAGAAAGCATAAGTTAAATACTCCTAATGATAACAATAAACAAGAGCCCTCATGTTTCTTTCAATGTAAATATTGATCATTTAATTCAACAAACACGAGTAAATGTAAATGGTTGTCTACGATATGTCGTATGATATATGGCCGACACATGGATGTAACTGTGAATGCGTGAGTATCCATTAGTTAATATAACAACGTTTCTTGACACTATACCAGAAGGCGAGGCTATAGTTTGTTTGGTACGCCCAGGTGTTACCTTTAGGTTTTTTTTGTATAGTATTTTTAACACCTCGTCTTATTACCTGCTCAAGTTAGGGAAAAGTACCCTCTGCACATTAGACCAGGATTCGAGCCCTAATCTTAGCCATAATCGTCAGTCCAGTCTATTAAGAGCGTGCATCACTTGCGATTCAGCTTTTTGATCCAGTCGGCTAGAAATCGTATATTTACACGAACACTATTGCACGTGGATCATTTCTGATTAAACAATAATGAAGATAAAGAGTTAATAGAAGTTCCTAATACTGAACATTGTTGAAATATTAAATGATATTTGAATTAAAAACTGCATTTAAAAGGCAATTGTTGACCATTTTAGAATGGTTTTACAGATAATCACTGTGCACAAATCTTTACTCTGTCATAATAGGGTCATAATGTATTTATTAATAGGAAACTTTGTCGCTTTGTCCCCCATTGCTACCGCAGAAAATTTCGAGTAACCATTCAAATACAAATTCAAGGTTGAATTTAAAGTTAATGTACCCGCATTTGCGTAGAGGGAGAGTTTAAACCATTTCGAAAAAAAAAATCACTCTCAGTAAACCCAACAATAATTTGAGGCCCGGATTCCCTGTCATCGGCAGTCTAGTCTAACATGAGAGTGACACCTTAAACCATGCGGCCACTGGAGTAGGCTTGGAGCAAAATTAATTGATAGAGGTTGGGATGGTACAATGATTCGGCTGGGTACAACGTAAGGCCCTGCTTTCTACTTTCCAGTAGTCCGGAATCTTAGCTCAGTCGGTAGCGTATCTGTCTATTGAGTCAAAGGTCGCGGGTTCGATTCCTGGCATGGCCGAAAAGCTTATAATTGTTTATAAATACGTTGCCCCTTTGACAGTTAAGAATTAACGACGAGTCTGAGTGTTATATCTGTTCTAAATTTAAGTTAGTTTATAAGTCATTTGCTCGTATAATCAGTTGATTCGCAAAGTGCATGTTAAATACCTCAAGTAAATGTAAATAAATAGTACTGTGCACCGCACGGACTTTCTCACGCTTTTATCTTAAAATGTACTAAAAACTCGTCAGATATATGAAACGAAATAATAGGGCTATACACTGTTGTATAAACACTACACCAAAGATTATAAATGAAATAATATACACTGTTACTTACTCAATGGCATAATGAACTAGGAACACTGTTACAGAAAAATTGAGAAATGAGAATGATCTTTGTCCACCAAAGAGCAAAAGAATCAAATTCATTTTCAAAGACCCTAATTAAAAGGTATATATATTTGATTATAGCTCAGAGATTATTTTTTTCATAAATTCAAATAAAAAATGGTTATCTTTAATATGACTACAACTTTACAATGATAGGCCTTACTTTATTTAATATCTAAATATGTAGTTTCGGAAAAATGATGCAAGTGGGAAACAACTACATCATGTAAAGTCGTTTTAGTGAGAAGATGAGAACTGCCATCTTGTTTGTAAAGATAATCTGTGTCCAGATATAAAATTTAATTAAAAGCGTTAAAATAAATTTCGAGAAATATTTTTTTCTATTTTTTCCATTCTGTAAACTACCCTTAAATTAAGGGTTGGATATTTAATTACGAAAATCCCTCGGGGGGACCTTATAAAAACTATAGCTATCCAATTTTAGCCGAATCGGTAACATGGTTTAGGCTCTAGCCCAAGGTGGAGAAAGATGGCGTTGCGAAAACCACTATTTTTGGTTTCAGGGCGTCATGAAACGTCGACATTTATCGAGATAAGGAGTTAGATTTTGTTTACGATCAGAATGCTTCCCCTCCTAGGTGTTTAGAGAAAGTAACAATGAAAATAATCTACAGTAATTTAGAAATACGCTTTATCTAAAAGGTTCTCCAAGTCACGGATGAGGTAAAGTTTTGGAGAACCTACAATGGAGCATTGTTGTTGATGACTAAAAATACGACTGCTCGGTTGTTTAACGCTGTAAAATACTTGACATGTTAATTAGCAGTATTCTTGCATACTGATGAGTTGAGTGTTTTACGTCATGTCAACATCACGTTAAACTTCTGTTCACACTCTCGAGACAATTAGGTAGCCGCTGAGGGGAAGTTAGGCTGGATTTACTGATATTTGCTCTTTGCAGAGTTTAAACATCGACTGGCCCCCTCTGGAAGTACTAGTTCAAACCCCTGAACAAGGACACCGGCAGGATTTTTTTCCAGGAGAGGAAAACCAGGAGGTCCCAGGAAATTTACTAAATTAAATCCTCAAAATACTCTTTTTAAGGCAATACTTTTCGCCTGAAGATAAGATACAACATAAGAAAAATTAATCAAATTTATCCAAATTTGCGGGTGGACACTTGACCTTGACGATTTGAATGGCGAACGCTATTGGAATTGTTTGCGCATGCGCCAAACTATCAACCCTAAAGTCAGCAGGTCGCCTGATGACGGGCGCTAGTAATTAGTTTATTAGTTATATTCTACAACGCTGTTAGAGCGCTAGTTTTGGGTAGGACTAGCCTACTTCTAATATTTATACAGAATCTCAGGGAGGCATTTGTCCCCCTATTCCCCGTGCGGGTGCTACTGCCCCTGATGTAATGTACATTCAATCTACGTGATGTGAAAGCTGGTAGAATATGAGTGATTTTACACATCGCAGGGCCCGCGTACTAAACGTCAAGCTCATCTAGTCTGGTTTGCTGGTGATGTGGAGGTTAGGGCCAAAACCCGGCTGGATTTATTATGTTTCATTTTCCTTCCTCAAAAATGTTGATACATTTACTCCAAATTCAATATTCTTTATTATTAACCATTTAGTTGAGTTAAGTACATTAGCCTGTACGTGCAGTAAGACGCTGTGAAAATCAAAACACACGTGATTGGAGCTATTTATTAGTGTAGTCACAGGGGCTAACTAATATAACCTCAATACACCCGTCCAATTCCAATGTTCAAATACCAAAACCCCCTTCCACTGGTAAACCAAACTAAATTAGATTGACGTCTTGGTCCCTGTATCCACCACTGCGGGTTTTATTAGGTTATTTAGATTGTATTGCTATTAATCTATTCAGACATTTAAAGGGTATGTTTTAATAAATCATGTATGGTCGAGCTAACCACTGGTCCATACAACTGTTGCAGGTATGATGCTTGTGAGTCTTGGACCAGACATGGGACCCTCTGATGACTGAAGGTTGCTAGAAAACTGAGGATCTTCAAGAAGGGTCGTAGCCCGTCCCTCCCTTATGGGGGGTAACACCCACTCCGGAAATGGAGTGACTCGGACAAGGTCTCCCACACAGTATGAAGGTCACGAGGGTCAGGTACAAGACTGGGAGCAGCCTTTGCAGCCTCCTGAAGGAGGATGGGGGTGGATGGTTGCTTTTGGGATGGCCCTCATCTTTGTAAGTGAATTTTGAGGTTCATATTCATTACAAAGGTAATGTGTATCTGCCCAAACCATGACAGATTTTTATAATTATTATTGGAAGCCAAAATCCGACCAACATATTAAACAAAATATACACATAATCAGAATGCACATTTACAATAACGCATATTCATAACCAGAAATTATTGGAAGTTACAGGACAGCCGACTAGAAGTCCATTCACCATAGGACTATAGAGATGTGGTATCGAAAGTAAAGTATCGATACTGTACTCATTAAAAGTTTCGGAAGAATACCGTATTAGTATCGAAAGAAAAGTTTCGATAACGATAAGAATCGGTATCGAAACGCACATAAACATTTCTACTTGGTTTGATTGGGGCACCCTTGAGTTAAATGAGTTCATTTAGTTCATTGACCTCTACAAAAGCTTATTTTGTTTAGTTTGTGATGACCATGCTCATTGATAAATAAAGTTGTAGTAGACTGGTCGCCCCTTTGCCCCGTCGGGAATCAGGCTGTATTGATAAACAAAGATGTAAGAACAGTTATGAGTTATGATAAGCTAAAAGAGATTGAGTGATAGAGTTGCTTCTGCAGAAATGGGTGAGAACTGAGAATTGAGAAATAGTGTCATTTGTTCTTCCCCCTCAGTCTAGCCTAGTAAACATTTAATCCCAGGATGAGTGAAGAACACAGTTTTTTTCTTTTGATACCGATCCGATACCACAGTGTGAGTATTAATTAAAAACACTAGTATCGAAAGAAAAGTATCGATACTTTTTTCACATCCCTAAATAGGAGTGGTGGTAGCTGACAGCTAGCATAAGATGTATAAATGGGTATAATAAATAAGATTAATAAAAAATTGTTTGTTGTGAACGTTTCGACTGCCAAAAGTGACAACAACTTAACACATGGTCTTGCAGAGCATATAGTTCGGCGGATGGATTCATGAGAGTAGATCTGGTGACCTTTTCTAGCTGTCAGTTACCTAGCTATACGCTTATGTATTAATAACACTAATGGTCTTAGGGATTAGGAAGGCTGTATTTGGATGAAGTGTGCCTGAATTTGCGTTGAGGGAGAGTGGAAAACCATTTTGAAAAACCACCCTCAGTATACCCAACTGAGATTTGACCCTTGATTTCCCTGTCATCAGCAGTTTATTGTCTATTGCGAGATTAGTGCGTTAGACCATACGGCCACCGAGGTGGGCGGGATATATATTTTAAAGCCATATCAATGTTCTATGTATAAGTTAGTAAACAAACATGTATCACGAAAGGTCTGTGTGTCTATCTGTTGTGTATTTGTCCAGATCTCTACGACGGGCCAGTACGGCTCGTTCGGTCTGCTGTTTGACGACGTCCTGTCACGACTGGGAGAGCAGACCACAGGTGCCACTCTCATCATGAACGCCCTGGCCGCCTCAGTTAACTTCACAGGTGGGTCTCACATCCCCACAAACAGCAGGGAGGGGCCAAACTTTCATCAACGGCCAATTTAAGAAAACAGAATGAAGTGCTTTAAGGGGACTGCCTAAGTAACTGACACAATTTTGAAGGAAGACCCACCTTGGTGGCGTAGTTGGCTAACGCGCTAGTCGTTGTTGAGCTCGACTGCCAAGGACGGGGAGATCGAGGTTCGAATCTCGGTCGGGTGAACTGGGGGAGGTTTTCCCTAAATGGTTTTCCACAATCCCTCCACAAAAATGCGGGTTCACTTCCTCTAATTCAACCTTCTCAATTCCTAATCCATCAACGTAATTAGTACTTAAAGCGTATAAGCCGAACGGGTGGTAAGACGTGGTGCTAAATAATAAAAATAATAATAATAAAACAAGGAAGAGATTTAAAAATTATTTGTATTTAATTTTTTGAGGTAAATAACGTGCACTTTCTAAACTGTCTGATTATATCAGCATACGATCATTTAGATGAGTGAGAGTGAAAGGGACTACCGATTGTTCCGGGAAAGGTTCTCACATAACTTCCAGGTTTCTTTTTAATGCTACAATCAACACGGGGCCGATGGCTTTACTTCCTCTCTGAAGGAAATTGTGTTACGGATTTTTACCACTCAATAAAATCCGTTGATCCCGGCCAGATTTGAACACATGACCATCGGGTCCTGAGGCGAGCACCTCACCCCAAGACCAATGAAGTTGACATTTGGAAAGTAGCTTGTTATTTGAGCTATAATATTTTATGGCAGTGATATTCAAACTTTTCCAACAGACGGCCTATTGAACCAGGTGTTTTAACTGTCCATGCTCACCAATAGTTAAAAAAAAGAGAGATTGTACCATTTAAAAACCCTAGTATTAAGATTATATTTAAAAGTTAAATATTTACAATTAAGATAGTTATATTATTTTGAAAAATAATATTGATAATGGATTTTAAAAGATTTATTTTTATTCCTTAATATTTTCTCGTTTTTTTATATTGCCGCAAACTCCCATAACACACGGTACACCATTGAGCCACGGCACACCGGTTAAGACACTGTGCTATGGTCTTAGGGAAAATCTACTATGGTGAATTAATAATAATAGAATACCTAGATACATTAAGTTTGTTAAATTTATCAAAATTGTAGGGGGGGGTGTTTATAGTTAAAAAATTTAAAGAAAGGTTGAATGATTTTAAAAATGTTGAAAAATTTAATATAATATCATTGGTCGAATAATAATAAAACTAATACAATCGTAACTATAAACAGGCAATGGCACTGTTAAGTTATTAATGCTTAAACAAAATATATTTAGAAAATTTTGAAAAATTGGACATAGTTCAACTAACAAGCTACTTTCTATCTCCCTTCCTTCTTAATATATGCACCTTATTTGACAATATTTGATAATTTTTTTGGTCTAAAATGTTAGCTGTGATGTTGCCTATAAATGTCAAGCTTAGGTTAAATAATGATAAAACCATTAATAGTTCACGAGTTTGGTGCCTACTGGAAAGAATACTATTTTCAATTATCCGTTACTCAGACAGACTTGTAATAAAACTGCAAAAGCACTGCCTTTAATTCTCGTTTCTTACATCCCCACCCTTAAGATATAAATGGTGTTATGTAGTTACCTTTTGGATTTGGAGTTGATTTGGCGATCAAGTTAAACAGAAAACACATGAATTCTACATTGAATGCGGTAGAAGAATACAACACCAATCTCGTGGTTTAAGACAGAATCTTTGAAATCCCGTCAATTTTATTGGTTTTAACAGCCAAAAATATGGCAGATGTCCATTATAAGAGTATAAGGAACACATAAGTGAAAATACTGTATAGATCGGTTCAGTGGTTTTCGATTTTATCACGAACATACCTAATTTACACACAAAAACAAACATATCTGAAAAAGTGTACCTACCCAACCATCAACCAACGGTTTTTTCGAACACAGCTTCGTTCAATATTGTAGCGTTATTATGTATATTTAGATTACCCTGTTCCCCCCTCCCCATCAAAAAGGCATACAAGATTTGGTCTTATAGCCCACACTAGCCAGAAGAAGAAGAAGAAGAAGAAGCCAAAATTAATCGAATGTAGCGTTTTATTATATACTAGCAATCCCACAAAGCAATGCCCGTGACCCATCTACAGATTCAAAATGAAACGTTACCTCTGAAACGTGTTGTATTTCTGTTTTCTCCTTGTCAATTTCTTACACATTTTTTTCCAAGGAGGATGTGGCATATTTTTTTTTTATCACATTTATCTCTGGAACGTAATTTTAAACAAGATTAACCAAATTTTCTTCAAAAATTTGTTAAAGATAGCCTAACTAAAAAGCTAATTAAACCTTTAAAAATCCGTCTTAGAGGTGCATTCGCGGAATTGCAAAGCCCTGTGATTGGAGGAGAATAGGAAATATCTGGTTCTATAATTTCAGATCAAATCTCACATAATCCCAGTAACAAACCTAAAGACAAGCCTTCCATCAACCTATGTTAACAATTTCAGATCTCTGCGTGCCGTAGATTTGGCTGTGCATCGCACACAAACAAACACACACACATAAACACTTCCTTTTATTATTATAGATATCTAGATTAATTATGAATATCTTTGTAACCTGGCTAGGTGTAGGACAAAGCGTAACATCGTAACTTCACTAGAATAAATATATATATATTTTTAAAGTTCTGGCCTTTATGAATAGAACCCGGCTTATCCTGTGCCTTAAGGGCTGGAGACGGGATGGGGGGCGGGGGG
>CABFVZ010002094.1:107800-123545 GCA_902151445.1 Timema monikensis | reverse complement strand
GGGGGGGGGGGGGGGGGGGGGGTAGAAGGGAGCGTGAAACAAACTCAGTAGCGTTGTAGTTTTGGTAACAAAAAATGTCAACCAAAATAAATGCAATATTGATATTTTTAGTTTAATTTTCTACGAATAGTAGTATCAATATTTCTAGAATATTTGTCATAGGCATCGCTGAAGTTAACTAGGACGTTTGCTTTTAAAATGGTTTTTCTTAAAAAAAACGCTCTGCTCATGTAAAATATTCAAGAATTTTTTTTAGCATCACGTCTTACTACTCATTCATGTTGTACGCATATGCACTAATTACTAAAATGTGTTAAGGAGGAATGCGGTGAATTCAGAGGATGTGTACCTTCATTTTCGTGGTAGGAATGTGGAAAACTATTTTGGGAAACCACCCTCAGTACACCCAAACGAGATTAAAACCCCGATCTCCCTGTCATCGGTAGTTTATTCCAACACGAGTGTGATGCCTTAGACCATGTGGACACCGAAGCAGGTTCCAAAAGTTGTTGATACTACTAAATGTATCTATTGGAGCAACATTTTTTCTATTTTGGGAAGACAGATATTTTTTATCATAAATACTTCAATAATTCTGACCTTTAACTCGCCTCTTGTTCCATCTCACCTTAATAGTGAAGACAAAATTACTTAACAACCAGTGTCGTGTCGTGGAGTGTTGTCAGGTAACGCAAAGTTTGTTAAAACTGTATTTGTGATGTGTTCCACCCACTAGGTCCTAATTTCACCAATAATATATGAGGTTCTACACTTTAGATAGGCTACCTGATTTCCTTCGCTTGATCCTCGGGGCTCCGGCCCGCGTCCCAAACCGCGTTCTCCTGACCATGCCAGGCCTCCCATCCCTGTGACAGCCGTATCCGCGGGCTGGCGGAGAGATTTTTCACCCGAGCGCAGGCCAGCTCCAACATGATCGTCAGGGGCATCGGCGATTACGTCGATTCTGGCCATCCCTACCGCCGAATCAGGGACGGCGTTGTGAATCCCCGGGTCGACGACGGCAGGTGACCTCGGAGTCGTGACCCCCCTTCTAGTCGTGTGAGACTGGGAGGGGAGGCCAGATAGCGGGCGATGCCGGCCAGTAGGCCGAGTTAGAGGGCAGTGTGCTGGTCGCCCAGTGGTTGTTATGGGCCCAGAGCAAGTGATAGCCGACCAGGCAATATGTGCTAGTGAGGTGAGGGCCCAAAACCCCACCGCAATAGTTCGAGGTGTGCCCTATTTGGGGATCCAGAAACAACTTTTATTTTCAATTTATTTGAAGGACTGATATATTAAAGAACCCTTACGGGTTGGTAAATATTATTATTTCATTTATGTTTTATTTATTTAAATATGTTTGTATATAGAGTATAAGAATGGAAAAAAATAAATCACTTAAGAAAGAAAGAAAGATACCTCACATGGTAATGTGTGTGTTAGTGATGATAACAATTCACAGATGCAGTATCAACTAGCTCTGTTTAGGCTGGCAGCACGCCACGCCACTGCTAGCAGCTTGAGCTATCTAACTCGATGAAACAGGATAAAAGGGGTGATAAGCTAAGAGGTTGTGTTAGTAATCACCAGTAAATAATGGAAGATTGTTTAAGTTTCCGTTTGGTCAGTTTCAACAAGCAGACTGGCACGTCAGATGTAAGATTTATAGTTCTATTAGATACATACATAACTAATCACGTCGTTCCCCTACATGATAGGCAAGAAACTGTGCATATACCTAAAAACACCACTTCGTCCTTAAACCATCCTCACTAACTTTCTCAAACTTCCCTCTCCTTTTATACTCCGTTCGCTTCAACAACAGCCATACACCAAGTCATACATGATCTTTTATTATTACAACTTTTAATGTTTCTATTTTTCACACATTTGTCCAACACATTTAGTCATGCTTTACATGGCCTGCACATTCATTCCTTTTGAGCCACACACTCTACCTTCGTATATTTTCTTCGTCACTCGAGCCACACTCATCCTCTAAGCATTCACAAACCTAAGTAATATAATTATAATTTTTGATACTATCCTAATGTTAATGGTCCTATGTGTCACCCGAAATTCCCTCTAGCTACTGATTACTAAAGCAGGCTTCCCCAATCGCCTTCCCACCACAAGCTAAAACAAAATTTATTTTAGAAAATACAGGGTGGGGCCGAAACAATTATTCGATTAGTAACTTGAAAATTAACAATCTAACTGCAAATTAAATATTCATTAGCTAAGTAAAGGCAATCAACATAATATACCTTTTCACTTTTTGAAGATTATGTGACTGAGGTGAGCTCCACCGGACGTCAGACAAACCTCAGCACGTTATCTATCCATCACTTTCCTCGGCATAGATCGTCTGTTTCCACCCCACCCTGTATATATGCAAACATGCGTGTTTTATGTTCAACGTTGATAGCATTTCACTATATTATTAGTGTTATTATATATTGCTAATATCTATCAAAAGTGACTGCTTCAGATAACATAAGCTTACGTTCAAATACGTGAAAGTAGATCCATAATAACGTTTCTGTCGGATAAGGTGTTCCCTATAAAAATTGGACAACGACTTTATATTCTCCATTATCCTGCACGATATAATCACTGTGCAGTCAATTAAGGATCCTATTACATTTCAGATCAGCGAACTGTTCACTACTTCTAATTTAAATAAATTATATATTTTTTATATTGCTCACTCAAATAATACATGCACCAAAAACTTGGAACCACTAGTAGGTTAGTAGCTAATTAGGTTCTCATTACATTTCACGTGCGTGGATAATTTAATAAGCAACCAGCACCTTGTGGTCGAGTTTATTTTATTTTTTAAATCATTGGCCACTACTAATCATCTTCATCGTTTATGTTGAGGTATACTGTATATTTATCTCTATTATCTCTAGTAATATTACTCAACATTCCCTAGTTTTGACTTTAAACTGTTCCTTGGCAACATAATTAACTAGGCTTACACACTGGCGTTATAAGCCATTTCTGTTAGGGGTGGCCAACTGTGATGTCCAAAAGCTCCCTCTATTTTAGTAGATTCACACCAAAAAGCTTATATTTCTTATAGTATGAATTATTATTCACTCACCTCTTAAATAAACCACATAAGGACAAGAGTCATGACTAACTTACTTACCACCGTATCTCTCAAAGCCCTCGAGCTTGAAATTTGGCAGGGAGGGTCCTTTCAGGTCATATGTACCAGTATTAGATGAGAAGGGTGTTTGTGAAATTCAATCTCTAAGCGGGTGAAATTAACATTTTGAATATTTTTAAAGTTACAAACGTATCTTCTGGGACACTTGAGCTGGGAAGGTGAAAGTGAAATTTGAAAGATAAAGTCTTTTTAGGTAATGGCCCAAAGGATTTTTGGGGATTTTTCGAAATTCAACCACTAAGGGGATGAAAAGAGAAAGGGTGATTTTTCCGTTTCTTCCAAACCACTTTATTAGGAAAAGCAGGAAGGTAACAGGTCCGAAATACTTTGGTATGTTTACAAATTCATTTCCTAACAAGGTGAAACAGGAAGAAGTTAGTTTCTGAATGGTTCCAAAATGTTGAAAGATACTAAACCCGTCCGAAACCCGGGATATTGACTGATATAATATAAACTATTCTTAAATACCTTATATGACAATTATCGTATTCCTTAGTAAAACATTTTAATTATAAATAACTACTAATGCAGTTAATTTAATCCTCCACAGGATGTTTTTATAATATGTGTCTAACTATATCTGGGAACCCTAATAGTTGGTCCAACTAAAATAAAAAAATAAAAAAGCATAAGCTAAGAAAAACTCCAAACTCCAAAAACTCCAAAAAGCATAAGCTAAGAAAAACTCCAAACTCCAAAAACTCCAAAAAGCATAAGCTAAGAAAAACTCCAAACTCCAAACATGCTGTTTAAGGCAATAGTTGAGAGAGAAGGTGATAAAACATCGAACCTAACATGTTTGGATCTACACGAGCGATAAACTTGTATCTACATGGATAGTTACAAAAGAGAGTAAAAAATAGTATGGATAAAGGAGTTTTGAATCTAGACTCTCCTTATATATAAATTATGTAAATGCACTGTAGCGTGTTTTGGATAGCGAATTGTTCAATCAGAAATATATGAATATATTTTAGAATGTTTTGATAGCTCTGTGTTCAATAAGAAAATACGAATGCATATTAACATATTTTTACAAACCAGTTTTCAATTATGAAAAGATTATAGTGTTTTAGCATGTTTCTATAGCTTTGTATTCAACCAAGAAAATATAAACGTAATGTAGCATGTTTTGATATCTGTGTGTGGAAAGAGAAAAATATGGTAGTATTATTATAATGTATTGATAGCTTTGTATTTAAACACGAAAATATGATTGTAATGTAACATCTTTTTATAACGATAAATTAAACCAAGATAATATTGGAATGGATTTTTTGTGACTCCTCGTTGGACTTTACTTTTGTGAAGGCATGATCACACTTTATCAGGGGATTAGTCCTTATTGAAATTTACTACCACTTTTGGATGACAATATTATAAAAATCATGTTGGTGTGATTTATTATCAGGGTAGTATTGAAATCAATTATGTAATCTTAATTAAGTATTAATTTAATGTCATTACTGCACTGAGCAAGAAAATTATGCGATCTGATATCACACGTGCTGCTATTTCACTTTAGAGGGAACTGTGTTAGTTAGAATTTGATTGTATTAAGATTGACCCAGCCCAGTGTGGATTATTTACGGTCACGATTAAAATTAATTGATTTTAATGAAAAATATGTTTTCTCCTAATGGACAACTCCCAAGCTGCTTGCTAATAGGCTTGTTTACGAACTCTTCACTTCTCGAATATACCTTGAGTAACGGGATACGATCGTCCTTCGTCTTCTCCCTTTTGCCTTCAAAGAAGATTTCACCTGGGTTACTGATAGAGAAAGACCTAAGAATGTTGCACCACGTCGACATTTACTGCTAAAGATAGTGTTAAATAAATCAATTGAATATTATCATATTATCTCTATTAATTAATCAAAAGGATGTTTAAAATATAATCATTACAATATGTAAGCATTTTATCGTTTTTTGAGAGACAAATCTTATTCAAAACGATTCAACAAATGCATTGCATTCGTCTTGATTTTATTTTGAAATTCTAACTATGTTATGGTTTATTCTGAAGATTGGAAAATGACACCTGGACACAGGACTCGAACTCGGGACCCTTGGATTAGTACGCTAGTGCTCTAACCTCTGAGCTATCCAGGAATCGTCCCGTACCCAGGGTTATTCTTCACTCATATTTTAAGGTATGAGTCTATTATGGACGTGTGGAAATCGTTGGCTACAAATGTTTGATTTTATTAAGATCACGAGCTATCAGATAACGCAGCCACCTTCAACTCGGTAGTTCCTGGATAGCACAGTGGTCAGAGAATTGGCGTACTAAGCCAAAGGTCCCGGATTCGATTCTCGTGTTCAGGTGTCATTTTTCATTTTTCAATTTTCAGAATATAATATTTAGATGGAGTAATCCTCTCTAAAAAGAATAAATAATAACTTTGGCTATTTGATTCATATGTTTTGTCTGTTACTAGGTCTAGTGACGAACCACCTCCTCCGAAGTATGTCGTACCGGATGGTTTCTGTGATAGGAGCCCTACTCTTCACGTTGGGGGTGATGTTGACAATATTCGCCCAGAGCATGACCCACATAGTCATCACATACAGCATCATATCAGGTACATTATCACAACTTGTCAAGTACCAGAGCAACATATCATTCACTAGAACTCGTTATGCCATAAACCTGCTTCGGCGGCAGCCCGGTCTAAGAAGTAAGTAACTCTCACAATAGAATGGACTGTCGATGACAGGAAAATTGGGGTTATAATCCTAGTCGGGTGTATTGAGGGTGGTTTTTCCTAGATGGTGTTCCCCTCTCCCTCCACGCAAATTAGGGTACACTCCTTATAGATTCAATCTCACTCGCCTCTAACTCATTAGCCTAATTAATACATATAAATAAAGCCTGAACATATAATAAAACGTGATGATAAAAAAATAAGCATTCGCCAGAAACTACCGGAACACATCACAATTCTAGGAACACATGCTAGACACCATATCATCCTGTCAATCACTAAAACTATATATTGGTTACTAGATTAGTACGTCAAAAAATACTATAAGTTATCCACTTAAACAACATTTCAAGTCGTATGACAGCTCTGGTAATAAATACCACACCATGTCAAGGGGTACATCACCATGACAGGAAGCTCCCAGGATTTTCTCCACACTAACACTCGAAGAGAAATGTTACACAATATTATCGCGTAAGCAAGTTTATTACTATTGTGGTCTTGGAACTAAAACTACATGTTGGTCATACACAACAAGATATATTAATAATTTTACTATCTGATTCCATATTACTTTCATTACTTGAAGTTATAGCCAAAGCAAAAAAAATACATACATACATACATACATACATACATACATACATACATACATACATACATACATACATACAAGCTATTTCATATCTCAAATAGTTACGGAGATATGATCAAATTTGGAAATTTAAGAGATTGTAAAGAAGCTTTAATGTCATTTTCATGGAAAAATGAGAATTTTCATTTTGTATTTAATTTTAAACAATACATGGATACAAAATTTAATAAAAACCGATGGAACAGATTTGCAGAAAATAGATTTGATCTGTTTTTGCCCTCAGTAAACTACCCTTAGTTTTAGGGTTGTACATCTAATTCAAAAAACACCTTGGGGAAACCTTATGAGAACCCAAGGCACCATGTTTCAGCCCGATTGTTAAAATGGTTTCGGTTCTAGGTCGAGATACATACAGATAGAAGGCTTCCTGAAATTAACTTTTTTGGTTTAGGGGGTCATGAAACAATAGCATTTATCAAAATCTCTTCTTCTTATATTACGATCACAATACTTCTATCCAAGAGGGGTAAAGAGAGAGTAAAAATACTAAAGCTGTGTGTTTTTGGTAGAAATCCCACACTTCCTGTAAAGTGACTTCTGGAAAAGTTAAAATAAAATAATATAGTCTATATATGTATTTATAAAAAACACCCTCACAAAAAGAAGATTACTGGCCAAGCGCCTTTAGCAGTGGTTCTCAATTACTTCTCACCAATGGTCACAAATATTTACTTTTTTTTAATGTGCTTGGCCAAAGGGTTGGAAAACTTAAGTTGGTAGCAACAATTAACTAATAGTAATATACACATTTTTAGTCAAGATTTATAAAAGATAGTATAAATTACAAAATAAACCTTATTTTACTTCAGAAGAAATTAATTAGGTGTGGTGTAAAACAGTGTTGTTGAGTTATTTGTATACATATAGTTAAGTTAGATGTATATACTATATTTTCTATTTTAATTATCTACCTCAGGCTAGACTGACATCCTTAATAAGGTGATTCATTTCATGTATTGTAATGCAATATGTATTTTCCTCCTCAGTTTTACTCTCCTTTTTCCAGACAACTTTCCGCAGTCCCGTTATAAACACACTTGGTTTCTAACGTTTATCAATAATTTCTGACCACATTAGGTGGCTGCATGGTCTAAGGTGATACTCTCACTGTAGACTTGATTGTCTAAGACGGGTGAGATCGAGGTTCGGATCTCTTTCGGGTAAACTGAGGATGGTTTTTTTCAAAATGGTTTTCCACTCTCGCTTCACGGAAATGTGGGTACACTTCCTATAAATATAGCCTACCTCATCCCTAAAATGGGTACCAATACGCGGTACTAGAAAAAATAATTCTGGTAGGCTATTCAGCACTGGAGACTGATTTACGTAAGGAACTATTGTAGTCGGTCCTTTGGTGAGCCTCGCGTCAGTGTCTAGGAGTGACACCTACCTGCGCAGAGCAGTCAACAACACACAAGACCCGCGCACCTTGACCTCGTGAACTGAGAACTGATACTTTTTTTATTTACAATTGTTTTTCTTCTCTGGACATTCAAGGTTTTAAAAAAATATACACACGCTTTACATATACACCAGAACCTTGTTAATTCGAACTAATTTGGACCGAGCTTGCTCGGATAGCCGAAAATTCAGATTAATTGGAAAGATACAGGGATACAGTATTTTCACGAAGTTTAAATCACAGGCGAATAAGCCCAATCAAATTTTCATTTATTTTACTAACATATAACACGTAACATGTACTGTAATTATTTTTAGATACAGGAAAACACATTGCGTTGATTACAACATGTAAATATTATGCATTTATTTTCAGATATAATTGTTTCTTAGAATTATTCTCTTTTAACTTTGGCCTTGTCCGGTTTGTATGAGGGGGGAGAGGGGTGGGGTCAGTGGAGGTGCTGACCTACATTCTCCCTCAGTGCTAGCTAATACAATATATTTCGTTTGATTTAATTTTTTTCTTCCTTTTCCGAAAAGTGTGTTTGGATTATCCGGAATTTCGGACTACCGAGGTTCAGTCTAACGGGGTTTTATTGTACATGCTATGGGCTGCTAGCTTAATGTGGGTTATTATGCATACATAGTACACATAGTGTCTATTCGCTGACTTGTAGCTGTTACTAAACTTTTATAGCTCATAAGTCAATAATTATGATAAGTTGCAAATGTCATGAAAAAAGTGCTAACCGTTAATACAAAGTAATGCCTCATAGGCCGATGTCCACAGAAATAACAGGATGGCGTTATTTAAAAAAGGAAATTATTGACCAAGTGGAGGAAGTTTTTGTTTTAACTCGACTGTTTGATACGTCATCTGTTTGTCAGTTCCATGATTACTGCCAACTGCATGGACCAATTTTAACGACTTATTGTAACTTAGGCCAATGATGCAGGTAGGTTTTATTCAATTTATATTTGTTATGAGACTAACGTCATAAGACCCGTGAACCAATAACCTCTATAAATATAATATAGGCTACAATTGAATATAATATTATTTTGGCGTCCGTCCAACAAGATCACCAAGGAGAAATATCCACTTTAAATCCAAGGAGAAATGTCTTCAAAGAGAAATCTTAAGACTGTAGTAACAATAATAACATGGAGCGAGGTCTGCTGTTCACAGAACTACTAGTAAAACTGTAGTAACAATAATAACATGGAGGGAGCGTGGTCTACTGTTCACAGAACTACTAGTAAGACTGTAGTAACGATAATAACATGGAGGGAGGTCTACTGTTCACAGAACTACTAGTAAGACTGTAGTAACGATAATAACATGGAGGGAGGTCTACTGTTCACAGAACTACTAGTAAGACTGTAGTAACGATAATAACATGGAGGGAGGTCTACTGTTCACAGAACTACTAGTAAGACTGTAGTAACGATAATAACATGGAGGGAGGTCTACTGTTCACAGAACTACTAGTAAGACTGTAGTAACGATAATAACATGGAGGGAGGTCTACTGTTCACAGAACTACTAGTAAGACTGTAGTAACGATAATAACATGGAGGGAGGTCTACTGTTCACAGAACTACTAGTAAGACTGTAGTAACGATAATAACATGGAGGGAGGTCTACTGTTCACAGAACTACTAGTAAGACTGTAGTAACGATAATAACATGGAGGGAGGTCTACTGTTCACAGAACTACTAGTAAGACTGTAGTAACGATAATAACATGGAGGGAGGTCTACTGTTCACAGAACTACTAGTAAGACTGTAGTAACGATAATAACATGGAGGGAGGTCTACTGTTCACAGAACTACTAGTAAGACTGTAGTAACGATAATAACATGGAGGGAGGTCTACTGTTCACAGAACTACTAGTAAGACTGTAGTAACGATAATAACATGGAGGGAGGTCTACTGTTCACAGAACTACTAGTAAGACTGTAGTAACGATAATAACATGGAGGGAGGTCTACTGTTCACAGAACTACTAGTAAGACTGTAGTAACGATAATAACATGGAGTGAGGTCTACTGTTCACAGAACTACTAGTAAGACTGTAGTAACGATAATAACATGGAGGGAGGGAGGTCTACTGTTCACAGAACTACTAGTAAGACTGTAGTAACGATAATAACATGGAGGGAGCGAGGTCTACTGTTCACAGAACTACTAGTAAGACTGTAGTAACGATAATAACATGAAGAGAGCGAGGTCTACTGTTCACTGAACTACTAGTAAGACTGTAGTAACGATAATAACATGGAGGGAGCGAGGTCTACTGTTCACTGAACTACTAGTTAAAGCAATAGCTCCTAACCGGTGTTCCCCGGAACACTTGTGGTCTGTTCTGGTTACAAATGTTCCACCGTTGAAAGATGCCACATGACAACAGTACTGAGGGATGTTACCACGACATGTTGTATGGCAAGTCACTAACGGCTCGTGAAAAATAGATTCACGAGCCTGTGGGTCATAGATATGCGAGCCTAGCCTTTCCTAAAAATCCGTTCACCGTAGGAATTGCTTTCTGAAAGGCCTTTTTACCTACCATAAATCTATTATATAGTAGGATATTGTTAGGAAAAAAGACCTTTCAAAGAGTAATTCCTACCGTGAACGCGCGGTTTTCTACTCGTGTCTGTCTTTGTCCGTATATGTATCACGACCCTGGCGCGGCATACGGTAGTACAGATTTGACTGCTAGTTTCAAGTGGACAGTGAAAACGAGAATATCGCGAGTGTCGCAGCATACTATGTATGGTTAACTCCTCAAAATTATGTTATAATAAATTTTCACAGAGAACAACACAACAAACTGCTCACCACCACTGTTCGACTGACACAGACCACTCACAAATTCGCGAGCCAAATTGCGTGCCCTTTGGAACGGTTCTCAAGCCGCTACTGGCTCGTCGTCAGAAGAAACACAGGCCTTGGATGTTTCAAGCATCTACCTACATCTGATGGGAAAGACCGAGCCAAAACACCTCTATCGGTCCCAAGAACCGGGGTAATGCGATCTACTAGCCGAATCCGTCCAAACACGCGTCGTGGGAACGGCCCTTAACAACTGAAAACGGCTACGCGCGTTATTATTATTATTATTATTATTATTAGCACCGCGTCTTACTACCCGTTCGGGTTATACGCACTTACGCTAATGTGTAATGGTAGGGTGATTGTGAGATGAAATGGAGGACCTACAGTTTAGCGTGGAATCCAAACCACGGTGGAGGCCTGGCATTCCCCACATTCACAAGATGTCTTGTCAGAGGTGAAGGAAGGGTTTGGTAATCAGATAAATTTGTGCCGGGACCGAGGATTGAACCCCGGACCCCAGCACAAAAGTCCGACACCTTACCCCTAGACCGCCAGGTCACCGCTACGCGCGTTGACTTCTAAACCAATATAACAGGGATACCCAATTATTTTTGATGAAGGTCCATTTTAAAACCTCGACATACTTCCACGGTCCGGCAAAACTTTAACAGTGACTCAAGTTCAAGCCCTATAGGACTATACTAATTCAAAAACTTGATTTTCCTTCCTTTTAGTTATTTTACTTATTTATTATTGCTGGCCTTCCATGTTTACTACCCGCCCACCACTGAAATAGCATCATTTCTTCTATTTATCGTTATCTCGTCAAGGCCCTTAAATATGTATCTGCGGTCTGCCATTTGGTGACCACTGCAATAGAATAGAATATTCTTTAAATTGAAAAATGCAACTTGGACACGATTGTTCCGCAAATTTATCTTATAGTCAAAAGTGTTCCGTGACTTCCAAAAGGTTAAGAACCACTGAGTTAGATTGTAGTAATGATCAACTGAATTGTGTCGTCATGATGTCAAGAATGCCAGAGATTAACTTACCGGGGCTGGTCTAAAGAAGCTGTTATATAGCAAGTGTGGTGCAATATCAGGTATGGAATATGAAATGTGGTGTTATTTCTGATGTTCAGGTATTGGCCTGGGAATGGTGGCACCCTCTTCATACCTCGCATTCAACTCGTACTTCCTGGAGCGACGAGGTCTGGCCATGGGTCTGTGCCAGGCTGGAATAGGTCTGGGTTTCATCGTGGCCCCTCCCTTGGTACAGTACCTACTGGAGGACTATGGTTATAGAGGTACCATGCTAATACTAAGTGGTATAGCCCTCAACGGCGTGGTCGGCGCTGTGCTGTATCAACCCGTGCGATACCACCTCGTCAGGAAGGCACCAAAGATGCTGGACAAGGAGAGTGGTACGTGGTATGCAATGAGTAGTCTATAGTGTGCTGTGCGCTAGATTTAATGTGTAATATGTTATGTGCAGAATGTGAGAATGGTATGTAATATTTATATTGTGGGCTGATAAATTTAACTAGTAGTAGTGTGTTGTGAGTAATATGTATTGAAAGCTGTGTAATTTTCGGTGTGCATAAGTTGGTGAGTAATCAGTGGTGTGTAAAATATGTAATATAGACTTATTGTGTGTAAGATGTAGTGTGTAGTTTGTACCACGTTTATTATGAACAATATATAACGAGGAAAATATACTATGGAATGTGTAATGTACAGTATGCGATTTGTAATATTTAGTCTGAAGTGTATTAAATAGGTAAATGTGAAAGCAGCGTCGTACGTTGGTTCGGACATGTTGAATGGACGAGGGTGGATCGAGTGACGAGCCAAATATATAACGGTTGAGTTTGTGGAGCAAAAGGAAGGGGTAGGTCATGTAAGACGCGGGTAAATGTTGTACACTAATGTGGGAAAAATAGAAACATAAATCGTTAAAAGTGTATGACTCGGTGTATGGATATTATTGAAGCGAAGGGAGTATGATACGATAGGGAAGTGTGGAAAAAATTAATAAGGATGGATTAAGTACTAAGTTGATATTTGAACTACAGTGTATGCACAGTTTCTTATCCACTCGGTAAAGAGAATGGCATGATTAATGTATGTGTGTGGGTGTGTATGGGCGTATGTGTGTTGGTATGTGTGTGCGTATGTGTATGTATGTCAATATACGCTAAAATAACTTTTGTTTAACACGTCAACTTATTGATTTGATTCTCTGAGCCTGCATATTAGGCTAGTTTCAATGTGTTACTGAATACTATTGTATGATTTTTGTTTTAGTAAGGTTCTATAAATTAAGCATCTCTTTAATGGGTGTTTAAAACACGATGATATTAAGTTACCCTTATTTGTCAGTTTATTTTAATATAAATAGCACATTAAAGTGGATGTGGATAGGCTGTGAGAGCGTTATCACGGTGCTTGGCTAAGAATGTAAGAGTGTTGAGGAGTGAAGAGTGTCATGTGCTGATTCCAGAGATGGTGGAGATCTCCTTGAGGCCAACTAATGGCTCTGTGTCACTTGCGGTCGTGGAGGACACAAGACTCTCTATGGACGTTGTACCGGAGGAAGAGGACGACCTCGCTAACAAGAGTGAGACACATCCTCACAACGGTTACAGCAATCAGGTACGCATGCGCAGATTAGCGAGGGTGTTCGCACGATGTGGTCCCTTACTCGTTCTCACGAGGGCAATACAAGTTCAATAATCCGACACCATTAGAACCAATCTGTTTGATTAATTCGAAAAAGGCCTACATTATCCAATTGAGAATTTTTGTTCGTATCAGACAAACATCACACATACACATACAAAAAATAATACAATTTTTTTTTGGTAGAAATTTTTCAAGTGTAGTTTTTTTTGTTTGAGTTGAATATTTTTCAAATTATAGCCCCTCTTAATTTATGCAACGGAAGATGTGAAACGTGGTATATTGGATTACATGACGAAAAAAAAAGGCCCTTTGGAAACAAATGATTAGGAAGATATTTAGAACTCGTCATTTGGCCTAAAGAGCATACACTTTAGGCCAAATGACTTTAGATCAACTGAATTTACCTATTGACTTTAGGCAATCTAACTTTTGGGACAACTGAATTTAGGCCAACTGGCTTTTAGGCCAATTGACTTTAGACCTACTGACTTTTAGGTCAAATTACTTTTAAGTCTACTTATTGAATTTAAACTAATTTACTTCTAAGCAAACTGACTTTTAGAACAAATAACTTAGGCCAAGTCAGTTACTGACTTTAGGCCTACTGCTGCGTTCCCAGGATATTTACTCTGAAAACGGATGAAGCTACTGGGGAGGGGAGGAGATTACCTAATGATGATTTACATAACTTGAATGCAGCCCAAAAGATTGTTAGGATAATAATTATAATCTCGTAGAGTACGTTGGCCAGTTTATACAGCGCAAATGGGAGAATCTAAAACTGTATGCAGGCTACTGCCTGGCAAACCCAATGGGAAGATACCATTGAGTAGACCTAGACACAAATGGGAGGATAACATTAGAATAGACCGGAAAGATATAGGGTGTAATGAGGTGGACTGGATAAAACTAGCTCAAGATAGGGATAGGGTGTAATTATGTAAATTTGATGGAACTAACTCAAAATCGGGATAGATGGCATAATTTTGTAAGGCCATAGAGTAAATATGTAAGGAATGTATTGCTAGTTACATGGTTTTACTCAGCCCATTGGAGGATGGTATGGTTGACAGAAAGTGCATCCTTATATTTTACAGTGTGTGCCCCAGAAGTAGGGAAAACGTTCTCTGCTATCTTCATTTCGTCTATGATTTCCATATCCATCATCATCTGTTCATCAAATTCAGGACTCTCCACAAACTATCCTTATATTTCATAAATCATTTCCATACTCTCAATTTTTATCACACCCGTCTGTGTCGATTATGCTACAGGAATATTATCTCATGTTTTAGGTTTCTTAAAGTTCCATAAGGCCAATAACTTTTGAAACATTTAAACAAACATAGTAAAAGTACACAATAGCTTGCAGAAATGACACTTGTTACTTGCGTGAGACGTAGTTGGGAATTCAAGAGCCTGATGGCACCACTGACACTGTGGACTTTGGGGGCCCAGAGTGGGTTAGTTAAAAATGTCGAATAACTTAGCGTTAGAATGAAATAAACGTCACATTATACAGATGTACTTGTGGGACCGTCAAAATAATAGAAATGTCAGATAACTGTGCGTGTCAAACCATAGAACGTGGTTTATCGATTTTGTACTATATCGACTCTCTTAGCTGTGATGGATTCCTTCACATTAGAAATGTCAGCCATCATAACCCCAAACAACTGGCCTCTTTGTATAGTGGTCAGAGCCATGGTCTGCTGACTTAGAGGTCCTGGGTTTGATTCCCAGCTGGTAATAGGGGATCTTTATTAGCTCCACCCTATAAGATTCACTATCATTATACTCTCATCTCATCAGGAACTGGAAAGAGGCTCCAAAGAAAGGATGTACGATTAGTACTTTAGTATTGGATTGTCTTTCCACAAACTGAGCTACAAATTGATGTAGCCCAGACACACAATTATTATTATTAGTATTATTATTATTAAACCCCAATTAAGTACTAATAAAGTATTTAATAATTATATATATATATAATTATATATATATATATATATATACCTATATATACTAATATTATAAAGAGGAAATATTTGTTTTTTTGTTTGCAATGGATAAACTCAAACATTACTGGACCGATTTTAAAAATTCTTTCACCCATATAAAGCTACATTATCAGCGAGTAACATAGGCTATATTTTATTTTAAAAATATAATTTATTCCTCATAAAAATGTCGATAGTATATTATATAGTCGTTGGAAAATAAAGTTGTTGAAGGGAAAGTGGAGTTGGTGAAGGGGGTGGGGGGAGG
>CABFVZ010002094.1:92410-107571 GCA_902151445.1 Timema monikensis | reverse complement strand
GGGAGGGGGGAGGGGGAGGGGGGAGGAAAGAGGAATTAGATGAAAATAGGAGGGAGGATAAGAAGAGGGAGGGGGCTATACAGTGATGGTAGGACTGTATTTTCAAAAAAAAATAAGTAAAAAAAAAATTTGTTTTTATATTGACATGATGGATAATTTGAAGCTTTGTTTTACAGAATTCTTTACAATATTTTTTACGGAGAAGGGGGATAGTATCTAATATAGCCGCTTACTATGCTTTCAATTGATACACCCGGTGATGATCTCTTGTGGACATGCATTCGAAGGCAGGTTAGTTTAGTTTTACGGTGACTTATGGACTCATATTATGGCCGAGTGTACTTAGGTGGGGATTTTCTAAATGGGTTTTACCACGCTCTTTCTCCAAGAAAATGTAGGTACATTTCCTTTAAATCTTACAATCTATATTCCTTTCTTATTTGAGTAATTATGTGGATTACTCGAATGGAGCATACAAAAGTGTTAAGACAGGCTTTGTGTTGGTTCTAAAATATCATGTGTTCTGGTTCTATTATTTCGGTTCTTGGCTTCTAATATAATTAATCACACAAACTAGCCTAAAGGTATTATAAATAAGCTACATACACACACACACACACACACACACAATCAAAGAGTAAACCCCATACATAATAAAACTTTAAATCTTCTGCGCAAATAAGATGAAAGTCGGGGAGTTTTGAGTCTGTTAAGTGCGCCATTGTTTTTGTCTTTCTTTAATATAGTTAGCTATAAAAATTAATCATTCTGGGGCGAGTGGACATAAAAATTGCAAGTAATTTACATATTAAAAATTTAAACTATTTTAATATCGATTATACTAATTTAATTGTAGCTTTGTATATATTAAAACAATCTGGCTCATATATCAAAGAACAAAACTACCAATAATCGAATTTCTATGAGGTGAAACTGGTTCTTACACGTAATGGGGTGACCTGGTGGTCTAGGGGTAAGGTGTCAGACTTCTGTGCTGGGGGTCCGGGGTTCAATTCTCGGTCCCGGCACAGATTTATCTGATGTGGTTCGGATTACACGTTAAACTGTAGGTCCTTCATTTCATCTCACAATCACCCTACCATTACACATTAGCGTAAGTGTGTATAACCAGAATGGGTAGTAAGACACGGTGCTAATAATAACAATAATACACATAATGAAGACCCAGTAGAACATAAGTAAAGAAGAACGAACTCGACATATCTCATGCTAAACCTCATTTTATATCTTATTATATCTTTATATCTAATATTTTATAAGGAAAACCTCTTTTCGCTTTTTGAGGTACCTGTAGTTTGTAATATATATGTGGAATAAGGTACACCACAATATGGCTGCAATACTAATAAGAAAAACACGGTTAACACTTTAATGCCAATTCCTTAATATTATTCCTTTTACATGTTTCCTTCTATGTGTCCTATCATTCTTTAACAATTTCCCTTTTCTCTCTTTTGTATTTTTTGTTTCCTCTTTTGAGTTCCGATAGAATGAAACCTAGGTTGGTGAGGATAGATTTTCTTAAAGAGCCAGACAATATCTCTTTGTCCAGTGGCAGCAGTGAAAAGTGTAAACCGTGTTCTTTTAATAGTAACAGCAATATTGCGATCGTACACTTCTATATCATTCTATTCTCCTTTCCTGTACCTTATTAAACCTTATTTCAAGTATTTCTTTGAAAATTCCCAGAACAGTGCCACAGAAAGGGCCTAGAAACAAGATGCAATCGTCCAGAGGGCTCGTTTAGGATAGTTCTCTCAATAAGCTCAGAAATAAACTGCTCTATCTTTATGGGTTTTTAAAGATAAACTAAGGAGAATACAAACAAAAGTGCTTATTCTAGCTGTCATCACTGTAGATGTGTTTACTTAAAAAATATCTCTATCTGTGATAGACCAAAATATTTGATCCCTAAATATCATATATAGGTCCAGTTATACTTTCATAATTTTATCATGTGTATTTTATTTAAATGTTCACTAAAATTATGTCGATCACACGTGCAGGAGTGCAATTTATTATTTTCTTTCAAAGTTTTTTTTATCCCTTTTTATACCTTGTTTCACTACTCGTCGTGGCTATCCGCACTTAATTATACTTATTGAGTAGGATTGATATATATATATGGAATTTTAGAGCAAATGGACCCGCATTTGCATAGATGATTGGTAGGAAACCAATAAGGAAAACCCCACCCTTTGTATAACCTAACAGAGCAAGAATTCCAACCTACCCTTCACAAGTAAACCTGACAAGATAAGCTTAACACCTTAGTCCATGTGCCCAATGAGGAATCAATGAAGTTTGTATCAGATGATTTAAAATATTGGATACATGATATACCACAGATGTAAAAGTTACTAAATATAAAATATCATCTCCAAATTTGCTGTTGCTCAGAGACGTGACACAAACGTAGAGTTTACTTACTGTCGAGCTGTTTTAATTTGTTTCATCCGTGTGCTAACCTGTTAGATAGTATTGTATTATCCCCCTCTCTCATTTTAAACTCCTTAACAAGGGGTATTTATAACCCCGGAATAGTTTTACCACCGTCAAATGCCCACTCTCCCCACAATGTCCCAGTTATTGATCCTACATACCTTTGGAGCTCTTTCCTCTTACTGATGACTATACAACCTTTGAAGCAATATCAATATGTCCTATAGTTCGACATCTCGAGCTTCTCTATCTTCACTTTATTTCCTCCGTCTCATCGAGTTCTTACATCAGAGCACGTAGCTTGTTGAGTGGTATTGACTCTCTAGCACAAAGTATAATGGATATTTAAGGGGTGGTTACAGATAATCCCTTGACTTTTCTGCATATACAGTTTTAATCCACTTGAAGAATGAACGTTTCGTTGGAGGCCCCTCGTTGTCGAGTCTAGTAGAAGAGTGATGTTTTTGTGCTCTTTGGGGATCATTGCTCTGGATGTCTCTCGTTGTCGAGTCTAGTTGAAGAGTGATATTTTTGTGCTCTTTGGGGAGCCCTTCTCTGGATGTCTCTCGTTGTCGAGTCTAGTTGAAGAGTGATATTTTTGTGCTCTTTGGGGAGCCCTTCTCTGGACGTCTCTTGTTGTCGAGTCTAGTTGAAGAGTGATATTTTTGTGCTCTTTGGGGAGCCCTTCTCTGGATGTCTCTTGTTGTCGAGTCAAATAGTGAAGTGGGAATGTAGGGGTTTGTATGATGATCTTCTTTGGGAGTCCTGGTTTGGAGCTCGTCGTGATGATCATATGGGTTTGGTATTAATATCATTTATGCATATAAACTACGTTAATTGGTTGAAATTTGTTTTATTAATTTAAATCCAGTTTATCCTGAATAATTGTATTGCCACACACGATACGGTAGCTTAACGCGTCGTGGACCATTCTATTGTAAGGTTGTTTGACGAGTGAAAATTTTAGATGAATGAGATGAGGAATATTCCCTTGTAAGGTTATGGAACGACTTTGAATATTTGATAATAGTTTGACAGAGACCGTTCCTACGTTAAGGTTGCGTACCGAATGAAGAGAGGTGCCGTCTTTTTGAGTATATCTTTCAGAAAAAATATCAATGTTATTTCTTTCTTTTGTTGCACCATGCTCCATTCGTTCTAGAAGCGAAGGAAAGATAAAAAGAGTGTTTTCGAGGTGGCCAAATTTAATAAGTGTTTGCTATAGGGGTGTGGAGCATCGTCGGCCTGGCCCATCTTCAGGCCCTCGGATAATATTTCATAGGGTACCCCACAACCCAGATCAATCAAATGTAGTTTTACTATAGTATTTAAAAATAAATAAAGACAATTTGTTTTTAATATTGTTGCCTATAAATATGATACACCCCCACCAAACCAGAACTAGGATTCTTGACAAGGGAATAACATACAATCTAATATAATCAAATACATTTTTTAAGTGCACTTACACAAACTAAGCTTAAAAATACCTAACTTAACTGTCAAAATTAAAACGAAATACAAATATTCAGCTGATCAAAATTAATTTAGTTCACTCAGTTAAAAATAAATACAAATATACAGCTTGGTAAAATGTAAAAAGAAAACATAACACATCCCTTTAACTATAGCGAGGATATATTTATTAAATAATTATTAAAAAGTTTATAACTCTGTATAATATTATAGAATATACAATTGAGTAAATAAAAACCTGTTTTTAAAGCAGTTTCAGAATGTAATACAACAACGTGGAAGTTATACCTTTTGCACTGTAACAATACATTCAGACATTTTTTTAGTTGATTTACATAATATTAGAAGATAACAGTATTGAATTAAAATGTATAGTCATTGAACTAAAGCACTCAACAATTCTGGGAACAAGCATTGAAAGAAATAATAACATTTTCTTGTCAAAGTAATACCTAAGCTCGTCATTGGATGCTGCTATTTCATTTATTTTTCATATTTGTTGAGATTGTGAAAATAGTATTTTTCAACATATATTAACAAGAGTAGAGACCAAAAAAAATGGCTTGAGAGATATCTTAATCTATTTTTGAGAACTTAAGGCCTAGAAGAAAAAAACCTTTCAACCGCTAGTTGAGTAGAGAGTCATTACAATTTTGAAAGCGGCGGCGTTCAGGTTAGTGAAGAATCCGGATCGCGGTGATATTTCATGTAAAACAGAAAATGCTCAACGTTAACACTTAGATAATTTTTAGAAGCTGGAATGTTCTTTCATACAAAGTTCGAAATTAACATCTTGGTCTTAGATAATTTTCATCAAGCTCATACTCATCTTCAGACTCACTATACCCAATTTCAATGCTGAAAGAACTGCAAGTTTTAAACAGGAAATCTTTATGTTCGCTCTCTTTCAGTTAACTGTTGGACAATCTCATCTCTTTCAGTTATGTTGGAAGGGAGTTTACCAAGGTAATAAGGAGCTACTGGCAGCAACAGGATTTAGAAATAAATTGTCTTGTATTTATTGATAATTTCTCGTCGTAAATTTATTTTTAATATGGATTTGTATTTCAGTAAAATCGTCCTGCATATTTACAAGAAAGTTATCATTAATTTTTTTTAAGCAAATATTTGTCATTTTTTGAGGAGTTTTAAGAAATAGCATTAATTTGTTTAGTTTTAATTTGCTACAATAATGTTTCAACTGTGTGTCACGCTTTTAGACAATTCATAACATTCGTTTGTAAAATTATTGATACTAGAACGCTCACAAAAAATAAATCCAAAATAGTTAACGCCATCAGTACATTTTAAATTTTACTCCATTTTTCAAGTAACGTATTGACTCCAAATTTTGCTTTGCAGTAAAAGCTACCTTGCTTCACATCTACTAAATAAATATTACGGTTCTAAGCACATACTTACTATTTTATATTGAAATAGATACATTTATTAAAAACTTGTGGGATGTGTAAAATGGAATAACAATCATAAATAATGTTACAGAAACACTCCATAAAGAGCATAAATAAAATAATACCTATATAGTGTTACAGAAAAATTGGGTAAAAAGGAATATTTGTATCCACCAAAGATCAATTCAAGATTTCAAAGACCAGAATAAAATGTATATTTGATTATAGCTCAGAATATTAAACTATATTTCAAACAAAACATTTTTATTTTTAATAGCACTACAACTTATCATTGATACGTTATTTGGGGATATGATCAAATTTTATGTTTCTGCCAATGTAAAGTACACTCAGAGTCATTTTCATGGGAAAGAGAGAGTATGTAAAGTACCCTTAATTTAATTTTCATAGGAAGACAAGAGAATGTAAAGTACCCTTAAATTAATTTTCATAGGAAGGCAAGAGAATGTAAAGTACCCTTAAATTAATTTTCATAGGAAGACAAGAGAATGTAAAGTACCCTTAAAGTAATTTTCATAGAAAAGTGAGAGAATGTAAAGTACCCTTAAAGTAATTTTCATAGAAAAGTGAGAGAATGTAAAGTACCCTTAAAGTAATTTTCATAGAAAAGTGAGAGAATGTAAAGTACCCTTAAAGTAATTTTCATAGAAAAGTGAGAGAATGTAAAATACCCTCAAAGCCATTTTTCAATTTTTTTTGGTAATGTCAAACAGTGCCTGGATACAAATTTTAATCAAAAACGTTTTAGTGGATTTTAAGAAAAAAATATATTTTTGCTTCTTAGTAAATTACCCTTTATGTTAAGGCTATACGTCTAGTTACAAAAAAAAATCCTTGGGTTGGCCTTATGAAAACCCTAGATGCAATATTTTAACCCATTTGGTAAAAAATTTTCTGGTTTAGGTCGAGATACAGACACAAACATTCGGCATCACGAAAACATTTTTGGTTTCAGGGGGTCATGAAATGTTGACTTTTTTTAAATAAAAATCTCGAGAGTGATTTTTTTGATGATTGTAATATTTCTCTTTTCGTGGGGTCGAGAGAAAGCAACAAGAAACCATTGTTACGACTACTAGATTAACGCTGTTTCATTAATATCCATGATAAAGACTCATGTTTACTCCAATGACACTTGGCTCCTATATTTTTAAGGCGATACAATTTATTACATCTGTGTGGAGTGTCGCTCCTTGGTATAAGATTTTAACATTGCCATTTTTTTTTAAAATGAGAATTGCTTAATGGAGGACTCCTCGAATAATCCAAACAAATTTTTGATTATGTAGATCAAGGAGGAGATTTAGATATTTAAATAGGTCTGAATACCATTGGATGTTTCCTTCATGCTACCTACTTCATAAAATGAACACGCGACAACATTTTCAATTTGAATCCCTAATTTGTTAAGCTCTGACTAAAGAAATTCATACACAATTCGTTACCGCTATTAATTGCAGCAAACTTTTGTTTACTTTAACATGATTCACAAAACTAACACAAAGAGCTAACCGATCCATTATGACCACCTCTTGTCTACCATTTATCCACCATCAAACTATAAACAGCTGATTCCCGAAGATTTTTCAAAATTAAATTTTGATTCAATAACCTTTTTTATTTTAATGTTAAAAATTTTAGATAAAAACATATCCAGTGATTCTCACTTCTCGTACCCGTGTCACAATAAAACGCACAATTTATCTCTTAGAAGGGACATCAGGAAAAGGGACAATTCTTCATCTCAAACTTTTCTAGGATAGGGGAAAACATAATTGTTTCAAATTTGTTAGAGTCTATTATGGCGCAAGAGATTTGATTACGTTCCCCTAAAGAAAATCAGGTCCCAAACCGAACACAAATTGTTATAGTATTTCTGCCGTGGGCCCCCTTTGGGAAACACTCGGCCCATTTTGGTTGGCGATCGTCGACTAGCCGACCTGGCCAGGCCGACGCTGGTGTCGAGAAGTTTTAAACAATATAAAATATAGGCTGACGTCAGAGAGTCATTAAAATTACTATGTGAACATTTATTTCACTATACCCCGTAGCATACCTCCCTTTGAAGTTCAGGACCTACAAAACAGATCATCTCTGATCTAAATATACCTATTTGGATACTGATATAACTTATCCTTAACTTTACAAATTTAACTAACTTAGTTAATATACCTGTTTTGTTAAAAAAAAACAATTCTTACTCAACACTATCACCATTTTCTTTACTCTCAACACGATATTTGACCAAAGGTTTCCAGAATATTTTATTCCGAATAAATCAACAACATGGCCTATCAATGCTGAATGAATTCTTGACTTTTAAACCCTATTGCGTATACGATATCTCCACCAGCACCTCACATTGTTGCCATTGAGATGGTATATTTAGCTTCTCCTTTTACTAAATCCTCCATGTATAGATAGATAAACTATCTGACACCATGTTTGACAAAACAGCACTCGTGGAAATAAACACTCCGTCATTAGGACTCACATAGCGCACAGAAACGTATTCTCAGGATGAGTCTAGGTTATATCTTCACTGAATAGTATAGAGATAACTTCTCACCACATTCCTCGCTCCATAGTAAGCAGGAGTGGTCACCCCTAAATGCACTGACCAACACGACAGGGAAATTCTGAAGCCTAGACTTAGGAATCGTCAAACATGAAACTTCACGGCTTTACCTTAAGTTGACCAGTAAATACCTCAAGGAATAGTACGGACCAGCCCTTAGTAGTAAATAAGGCATGCACTACCAAACGCTTAAGGTGCCTACCCACTTGAAGTTATTAAAGAAGCCGTCACCTTATGCTCCACGGACTGAAAGCTATTATGCTCCACTCACTCGCAGTTGTCAGAGAAGTCACAATCTGCCGGCCATTCGTCCAAACTGAAAACTACTTGTGTGTGTTTGAAGATATTCGTCGCAGAGGTTTATCGAGAACGATGATGATCCTCCAAGTTTCTTGTCTGAGGGTTAAGTTCACCACACACACAAGTCCAAGCCTTCAGATAACTGATCGAAGCAGAAAACCGCATGTGCGTAGTACTTTTTCTCAGAAACCCAGAACTTTTGGCTAGACAGATTTTTGCCTTCGCGATGTCAGGGAAAAAACAGCAATAACCTAGAATTTTTAAGGAAATTTATTGATGTATATCAATTACATCAGTCTGTATGGAAAGTTAAAGATAAGTGCTACGTGAATATAAACCTCAGACAGAAAGGAAAGATGGTCACTTGTTTGGTGCAATTCGGCTCTGCTCTTCCAAACGTCGTCCTGTTGCTAAAACTTTAAAGTAGCAATCAATCTTTCAATAGCACTTTTCATTCTTGTGTTTTGTTTCTTATTAACGTTTCTACTAAATTTAGTAAAATTTGCCTTGCTCATACGTAAATAGTTTTTTAAAGTTTCATTGCTTGATAATCAAAGTTTCTTTATAAGTATCATGTTTGACAAGGTATTACTATTTTTGTAACCACTCTTTAACCCAAAAAGCCCTTTCTCCCTTTTTTCAGTTTAATTATCAACAAGCATATTTTTTCCACGTGAGGCCCATTTCCACACACACACACACACACACACACACACAGAGTTTTTCAGGTTGTACTGAAGGCCGATACTCGACTACAAATCCTAAGATAAATTCTGTGTGTGTGTGTGTATGTGTGTGTGTGTGTGTGTGTGTGTGTGTGGTGAATACTTCGATTACCTGTAGCCATTAACTGAGCTAATTTAGCCTTCTGTTATCGAACAACTGGTTTAATATGTGCCGGCTTTCGATCACCAACTTCAGTCCTGGCCTGCACATAGCTGCCTCCCCAATATCCGCAAGTGAGTGGCCACCTTCAGCGTTTTACGGGTGTGGTAACTTTCACACCCTCTGATCCTGACGCAGATGACTGCACAAACCATAAGCCTGGTACCAATGCCCCTAAGTAAGGTAATGGAGAAAGGCACATCTAAGCCAGTTTAGCACTCCAACATGACACTGTGTTGAACACTGTGTACAACCCCTGTGAGTATTGTTTATCTGTCTCTGTTTGCTCTCTCAAGATCAGCTGTCACGAAACTGAATGCGATGAGCACGTGGTAATCTCCCGCCGTGGAAGCTACGTCATGTCCGCTATGCTGGATTGTCGAGCAAACCTGCTTCTGCTCCCGTTGGACGAGGAAGGAGATGACAGCTCTTCGAGAAACTACGATCCCACGACCCCAATTATCGAGAGCCCCCCGGATTTTAACAGACAGATGTCAGCTACCAACAGACCCTCCTCGGTCTTCCTCGCCAATTTCGCCAGTAACGTCCTCATGTTCGATAACACCATGAATATACCAGAGCCTTCCTCGCCAGAGAGTGAAGATATTGGGTCGGTCATTGGACGCAGAAAACGGCAGGTAAAGACTTTGAGAACCTTTCTCTTGGGTCATAGTCAACGAGAGTAACACGTACATGTTTGGCTCTGAATTTATTTTTTATTAGTACGTTTAACACTATGGATATTGACGTCTTAATCTGAGAAGTAAGGATGAGGAGAGAAGTTTTAGAGGAGGTGCTCTTGAATTATCATGGAGAGTAGATGGAAAACCCACTGTATTAAGTCACATGTGTAAAACCACAAACAGTACACTCAGCCCATATTCATCACTGACACTCCAGTATATTGCGAGATTGACGTTATAGAGCGTGTACCACAGCCTTAAAATCATTGATTCAAATGTACAGATTTAAACTAAATTTGGTACAACTAAAAGTATACGATCCAAATGTATACGTACGTTTAACGATTCATACATTAGATGTGCCCAAACCTTTTAGAAAATAAAATGGTTTTAACTTTTATGATCAGCAGATAAAATTTATTTGGTATACATTGGGTGGTAAGTAAAAGTGAAAAACTAGCACATTGTTGAATGCAGGAAATATTTGAGAAAATATTTACATTTCTAAATGATCAAATTTATAAAATATCCAGGAAATTGATGAAATTTTCGGTGAATAAAATTACACAAATACTTGTGTACAAATTAATTAATTTGGTGCAAAATTGGTGCCACAAAATTACTAAAATTTATTGAACTATTCCCGCTCTTTATTATGTTAATTTGGGTTATTTCGCATATGTCTCTAATAGCCACTAGATCAACTCTCCTCATTAGGCTAGTTTATATTAAATTGTTAAAATCAACAATAGCCACGAATTTGAGTAGAAACGTTTACTATTGAAATATTTGAGCTGAATTCGTCCGAGCATTAACACAGTTCAAATGTTACTCTAATCATATTATTCATCCTACCCCCTTAATGTATTCTACTGATAGCCAACAATGACAATATTCGTCCTAATAATACTATGCCCTTATGTAAGACACCTTTAAAAGTATCTTTTAGCTCAAATTACAATAGATGATATAAAAGTTAAGAATATAATATGCATCAGCTTGGACGCTGGTGCGGTAACCAAAGATTCGAATTTTGGCTGGGAATGAATTTACAACCTATCTCAAGATTATTGTTCATCTATTTTCTTGACTTTCAAACAAAATCTTGTTTTTTAAAACTTTGTTATTAGGTCAAGATTATTGTTCATTTATTTTCTTGACTTTCAAACAAAATCTTGATGTTTTAAAACCTCGTTCTTAGGCTCCTAGACCAATCGTCAACGTGGAGCTGCAGAAGTCCCTGTTGCACCAGCCCTCACAAAGAGATGATCTACGAGAAGAGGAGACCCCATCTCCTGGTCCTCCCGACATCACAGGAGGTCACCGTCTCAGGAGGTGGATCGGAGCCGTGTCGGACTTCCTCGACCTGAGTCTGTTGGGGGACCTGGTGTACGTCAACATAGTCCTGGGGCTTTCCGTCTCGTTCCTCAGCGACACAAACTTCTTCACCGTGTTCCCTTTCTTCCTGCAGTCGGAGGAGTTAGGGTTCTCCGGGCAGGACACAGCGCTCTGCATGTCCATTGCCGCGGGGGCTGACGTCGTCTCCCGGTTAGTCCTACCTTGGTTCGCCACGAGGATTGGGTTGGGATCCAGGATGACTTACCTCGTCGGTTGCCTCACGTCAGCCATCGCTAGGTCCAGTGAGTGATCTTTGTATTCGTTTATTTAAACTAATACGTTTAGGATCATTATAACCTGCCCCTTGGTGTAGTGGTCAATTCACCTGGCTACGAGCCTAGGGGTCCTGGGATCAATTTCCGGCTAATGCCTGGGGTAGTTTTCTCTGAGGGAAATTAACTCAATGGTCACCAGGGTTCGGTTAGTTAGGCTTACGCTAGGTTTAAGTGTTTCCACTGGTTCCATTCCCTCATATTCAGTTTTACCATCACCTCCTCTCATCGGGACATGGAAAGAGCCTCCACGGAAAGGATGTACGATTAGTACATTCGGGTGTTCCCTGGGCAACGGTACATTAGTACAGGACAATATTTACACTGCTGGGCTATGAATGATATAGCCCAGATGCGCAATATTATTATCATACGGTCATTACAGTTAATAGCTTAATCTTAGAGTCAAGATTGAAAAAAATGGTTTAGATGAAGTGCGGCTGCATTAGCGGGCAGAGGAGTTGATAAAAACACAGATGAATCAAATACCGGGTGTTAATTTGAAAACTTTCCACCAAAATATCTGGTAAAAGACGCATTGCAGAAAAAAAAGTTAAAAAAAAAAGTTGTTCGGTTCTCAGGGGGAAATAAAGTGGTAAAGCTTGGATGGCATTGCTAAGGTGACGTTAAGGTCACGTTGATTTTTTTTAAATGAGACTCCCTATTTTTTATTACATATTCCTAATTCTAATGCCGCACCCGGTGCCGATGTCTCAGAAACTTGTCAGGCTTTTACTTTAAAAAGTTTGAAATCACCATTTTTAAAATGGCACAACGTGATTTAGAAGAAAATGTAATAAAAAACAGGGAGTCTAATTTAAAAAAATCAACGTGACCTAAAAGTCACCCTAGCAACGTCATCCAAGGTCATACCAGTCTTACCGCCTTACTTCCACTTCATAACCAAACAACATTTGTCTAAAAAAAATTATTCTTCAATGCGTTATTTTTGAGATATTTTGGTGAAAAGTTTTCAAATGAGCACCCGGTATAGAATATTTAAAATAATAATGAATTATTTATTATTATTATTAGCACCGCGTCTTACTACCCATTCGGGTTATACGCACTTACGCTAATGTGTAATGGTAGGGTGATTGTGAGATGAAATGAAGGACCTACAGTTTAACGTGGAATCCGAACCACGGTGGAGACCTGGCGTTCCTCACATTCACAAGATGTCTTGTCAGAGGTGAACGAAGGGTTTGGTGATCAGATAAATCTTTGCCGGGACCGAGGATTGAACCCCGGCCGCCAGCATAGAAGTCTGACACCTTACCCCTAGACCACCAGGTCACCTAATTATTTATTAATAATATTGAAACCTAGTTAAGTGTAAGAGAAGGTGTTACACCTTAGCTTCGCCAGATTAAATAGGGATATTTAAACAAAATAAATAAACGTACCACTCCCAGTGCATCCAACTGTGACGTGAACCTTTACCCCCAATCACCAGCCATAAAGGTTTTCGTGAGTGTGATGCCTTATATCGTGGGATGATGGGTTATAAATGGAATCCAAGCAGCAAGGCTGAGGGTTCTTTGGAAGAAGTGCACCTGAATCAGTGTGAATAGAAGACCAGAAAACTATAGTTATGAATAAAACGTAGGAAACCACTCAAAGTTCACACAGCCGGAATAACAAACCATAGAGGCTACAAATAAAGGGGAAGGTAGCAGTTACCATCCAAGAGAATTTTACTCCTCTATGTGTCAAATAATAAATTATACTTTATTCGGTACTTACTTAACAGTTATTAGTGAGTAAGCATTATACATAAGTAGGTGACCTGGCGGTCTAGGGGTAAGGTGTCAGACTTCTGTGCTCGGGGTCCGGGGTTCAATCCTCGGTCCCGGTACAGATTTATCTGATTACCAAACCCTTCCTTCACCTCTGACAAGACGTGTATTAATCACAACTTGTGAATGTGAGGAATGTCAGACCTCCATCGTGGTTCGGATTCCACGTTAAACTGTAGGTCCTCCATTTCATCTCACAATCACCCTACCATTACACATTAGCGTAGGTGCGTATAGCCCGAACGGGTAGTAAGACGCGGTGCTAATAATAATAATAATAATAATAATAATAATAATTGCAATAATAGTAGTAATAGTAATAATAACATTGTTTATATATTTTTTATAACACCTGGAGAGAAATATTGTACTTGACAATGTGAGCTCATAAGATTTTTGACTTATTAGTCTTGGGTTGAATACTAGCTTATTAAAATGAAGAGAGGAGAGGAAAAACGTTGTTTTACATCCTATCCTTCAGAGACCGCCTGTGAATTTTAAAAAAGTATTCTCAACTTGTTTACTTAGTTATAGTTATTTAAGTTTTTAGTATCCATCAATGGAACTTTTAATTGTTAACTAGTTAATCTAAGGGAACAGAATGAAACATCAATACAACTAGTATTTTATAGTACTGTTTTTTAAGGTTAACAAGTGAGCAACCATTATTTATCGATCTTTTTTGATTAAGTTAGCTAGTTTAAATCGAATACAACTAATATTTGCTGATACTGTTCCCTTAAGTTAGATAGTTCAAGTCAAATACAACCAATATTTTCTGATCCTGTTCCTTTAAGTTAGATAGTTCAAGTCAAATACAACCAATATTTGCTGATCCTGTTCCTTTAAGTTAGATAGTTCAAGTCAAATACAACCAATATTTGCTGATCCTGTTCCTTTAAGTTGGCTAGTTCAAGACAAATACAACCAATATTTGCTGATCCTGTTCCCTTAAGTTAGCTAGTTCAAGTCAAACACAACCAATATTTACTGATCCTGTTCCTTTAAGTTGGCTAGTTCAAGTCAAATACAACCAAACTTTGCTGATCCTGTTCCCGTAAGCTCTCTAGTTCAGTTAAAATTAGCCAAAATGTTCAGATTTGGTTTCTTTAGGGTATCTGTTAAAGCCAAGTTAAACCAAACTTTTCTTAAACTGTTACCCTAGATTATAGGCCTATAGTTAAATAAAAATATACTGATATTTTCTGTGTTCCTCAGGTCATTAGTTAGAGTCAAGTAAGTTCTTATTATTTTGCCTTTAGAATCAATTTAAGCCCTCTATTCCCTGTATAGAGAGTCTGACGATGCTATTGAATGTTTTCAGTCTTTGCGTGCGTGCACGGGTTTGTGGCCATCGCGGTGATGTCTGCAGTTGTGGGGTTCCTGAAGGGGGCGATGGTGGTAAACCTGTCCTTGACGATCGCAGAGCACTGCCGGCTGGATCAGTTCGCTGCCGCCTATAGTCTCTATATGGTCATCAATGGCCTCATCACCGTCATAGTCGGACCTCTTGTTGGTGGGTTCACGCCATACTTGGTAGAAAGGAAGAATGTTGCAAGGGTTCCTGACTCTGGCGTTGGCTCTGGGCTGTATTACAACCTGGCCCTGACTCTGGCTATAGAACTGGGATGTATTAAAACCTGGCCCTGACTCTGGTGATAGAGCTGGGATGTATTACAACCTGACCCTGACTCTGGTGATAGAGCTAGGCTGTATTACAACCTGACCCTGACTCTGGTGATAAAGCTGGGATGTACTACAACCTAGCCTTGACTCTGGTGATAGAGCTGGGATGTATTACAACCTGGCCCTGACTCTGGTGATAGAACTGGGATGTATTAAAACCTGGCCCTGACTCTGGTGATAGAGCTGGG
>CABFVZ010002094.1:70787-91262 GCA_902151445.1 Timema monikensis | reverse complement strand
AAAAAAAAAAAAAAAAAAAAACTTAAAACAAACAGCTGTTGAAATGAAAAACTTTTAATACGATCTACTGTATATGGTTCAGATTTCAACAAATATTAGGTCTAATGGTTGTCTTTTCTATAACATATAAAATAGAATTTAAGTAGAATTGTACAACGGAAACACACCTGGTCAAATATTGGCCGACCAATCATTTATATTTCTAGACTTTACTTACGGTTTTTTGTTTCTTAAACTTAACTATATCACTATTATAACCAGTGTATTTAATAATATTTAACTATATCATCCACATTGTTCACTATGGATGAGAGTAGTTACCAAACAAAGGATTACTGGTTCTAAACTTAAAGGAATTGTTATTTTAATAGTTAAATGTATAACTTTTGTTGCCCTTTTGTATAAATCAGTTTCCAATAAATTCATTTAAAAATAGTTTCCTATTCTGAATTGCCAAATAAATGCTAAGATATAACCAACTGTATATGTTACAGGTGTCATTAGAGACCGCAGTGGCAGCTTCCCCTTCTGTATCCATGCTTTGTCTATTCTGATGCTTCTGTGCGTGATCTCCTGGTTGCTGGAATACTTGTTGGTTTGGTACAGAAACCAGAAAAATAGCATATTTCACATAATCAAGAACAGACTCTGCTGATGTGCTCTGCTGAATGTTGGAATGCTTGATGGATTGATATCTACATACCAAACATATCATGTTTCACACCATCAAGAACAGACTCTCAGTATGTGCTCTGCTGAATGTTGGAATGCTTGATGGATTGATATGTACATACGAAACATATCATGTTTCACACCATCAAGAACAGACTCTCAGATGTGCTCTGCTGAATGTTGTAATGCTTGATAGATTGATATGTACATACGAAACATATAATGTTTCACACCATCAAGAACAGACTCTCTGATGTGCTCTGCTGAATGTTGGAATGCTTGATGGATTGATATGTACATACGAAACATATCATGTTTCACACCATCAAGAACAGACTCTCTGATGTGCTCTGCTGAATGTTGGAATGCTTGATGGATTGATATGTACATACGAAACATATCATGTTTCACACCATCAAGAACAGACTCTCTGATGTGCTCTGCTGAATGTTGGAATGCTTGATGGATTGATATCTACATACGAAACATATCATGTTTCACACCATCAAGAACCGACTCTCTGATGTGCTCTGCTGAATGTTGAAATGCTTGATGGATTGATATGTACACCAGGGATCTAGACCTACGCACATCATTAAGCTCACATTCCTACAACGTTCTCTACTTTCCTATGGAAAATCAGGTGATTAGGTGTAGGCATTAAAAATATCTTACATACAATATAAAGAACCTTGTGCTGAAGTACTGTCGGATAGTTAAAATAATAATAAGCACTAACGTGTCATGCTAATCCTCGTGGTAGTGGCATCATTTCAACTCTTATCATGTGTAGTGTTTGTGGAAAATACGTTAATAAAGGAAATTATTATAACGAACACTTCCCAGAAAAAAAAACTTTTTTACCATAAGACTTGAAACTATCCATTATTATCATTTGTATATATAGATAAGCTACATTTTAAAAATATTAACATATCAACTATATTTGTGTTAGGCTGATTCCATATGTTTTTAGAGATATTATAAAATACTAGTTTGCTTCTCGTGTACATATAACATGTTTTTTTCTCTTTCATCTATGTCAATTATTTGAAGAAACTACCATATTGTTGTTATATGACAAATTTTATGTAGTTTTAGTGATTTATCCAATATTATTTTAGTTTGTTCAATATTCTGTAGATAGATGTATTTTTAAGGGAGCTCAGAACTCTTTACCTTTGATTCAAATTTCTGTCCAAAATATTTCTCAAATATATCCTTTATTTTACACGAGGTTTAATGAATACGCTTTAATACATGTTTGTAGTGTAAGCTATATCTACCCGTCCGATTCGTTTTACATTAAATATAATTATATTTTGAGTTGTGCATATATGTTATTTTCCTCTTCCTTAAAACATTTTGAAAATACATTTATCTCAAAGGATTTTTGTTTTGCTTTGAAGTATATAGCCCTATGATTGATTGGATGCTCCCTTTTGATGGATTCGGATTGAACGATCCTGTTACGAGAACGAATAAAAAATGGGTACAGCTATGCCTAAATTGTCCATCTACAGAACTGTTGTGCCAAATTGTGTTTATCCATTCGTTGTACTTAAATCTATATCATATGAATCATAAGGGGCCTGTTTCATAAAGCTACAAGTCTACAATTTAAAAGAGAATTCACTTGTAAATTATAAGAAATTAGAAAATTGTGTTTCATAAAGAAACTAAAAAAACTCTTATAGCTACAAGTGAAATTCTACCATTTACAAGAAGGTTTTTTACAAGTAAGTTTATAGTTTGATTTCATTAAGTTACTTGTAGCTTACAAACACTTGTAAATCAATGCATATTCTCTACAAGTCTCATAAAGTAGGGAAAATGCTTTACAAGTGCAATTTTAATTGGTTATTTGTACATTATTAGTTAAGAATACTAATTATTTGAATAAATACCCTATGTACGCATTTTAAGTAACATGTTTACTGCGTTTATACACTTAAAATGAGGGTGTAAACAACTGATTATTGAGGTTAGGAGACAAGACAATTATTGATATTAGCAGACAAGGTGATTATTGAGGCTAGGAGATAAGGTAATTATTGAGGTTTGGAGATGTTTAATTAGGTTAGGAGACGGTCATGTATGAACGGTTTCTAATGAGGTTTTTTCATAATTTTCTGGTCTCCCCCCCCTCCACGTAAGGGCTCATAAGATTTTATTTCCCCTTCCACCTGCCCTCCCCCTCCTTCCGGTATATTAAGTTTTTTTTTACGATTTGGTAGATTAGATCATTTTAATCGTTTGGCTAATTTTAGTCATAGTAAGGATTGGTAATAAAGTGAGTGCTATTTTGGAATACTTTAACTACAGTAAAATTAGGTTTAAATGAAATATAAGTGAAATTTTATAATTAAAAAAATCAATCCAATTTCTTTTATATATTTTGTCTTACTTTAAACATTGATATAAAATTATGTATAAGCTGGATTCTAGACCCCCTCTACCCCACAAAAAAAAATCCTCTTACGTAATTTAAGGAAGGCCCCTAAGGAATACCACAGTGTGAGCATATACCTCTTTGAGTTGGCGACATGACGATACTGGAGGTCCTCAAGGGGGCGTAACAGTTAATTCGAATTCCCTGTATAACATGTTGTCCGCACGGATAATATGCCCGACCATGATCCAAGAAGTGAGGTGAGATTACATCTAAGATTGAGTTTCTGACCTCCTCCAATGACGCTGATGGTCACATATTGAAGGGGATTGAGGGGACTCCACAGGTAAAGGATCAGTAAACGGTGGAGGTTGAATTTCCCAAACTACCCGGCGAGGATGGGCTCGTTGACAAGTAAGGGATTGGTGGACCCAAAATTCTGGCTGCGTAAAGTTGTCCTGGGTCTGAACGATGGTTCCCCATCAAGGGTGTTAGATGTTCCGCCGATTATTACCCATGAGTCCCTGATTCAAGTAAGCCAGCTGGTGAAGTGGCGGGTCGGTATCCCAGCCAGGAATACGACTACATAATGTTGAAAATATCATGCACTGTAAATTATTATTATTATTATTATTATTATTAGCACCGCGTCTTACTACCCGTTCGGGTTATACGCACTTACGCTAATGTGTAATGGTAGGGTGATTTTGAGATGAAATGAAGGACCTACAGTTTAACGTGGGATCCGAACCACGGTGGTGGCCTGGCATTCCCCACATTCACAAGATGTCTTGTCAGAGGCGTAGGAAGGGTTTGGAAATCAGATAAATCTTTGCTGGGACCGAGGATTGAACCCCGGCCGCCAGCACAGAAGTCTGACACCTTACCCCTAGACCACCAGGTCACCTAACTGTAAATATATTGACCGGAAACCATTTACCGGTTGTTTTTATAGTTTTGAAACGTGGTCTATGACCTTACATGACGAGAAGAAATTTGGAGTGTTCAAAAACAGAGTGCTTAGGAAGATAATTAGTATAAAGGATTAAGAGAGTGGAGAGTTGAGTTTATATGATAATGACATACACACCCCGTACTCATAAAAATACATTGTTAGGGTAGTAGTACAATCTCACAGATTACGGTGGACAGGACATGCAGTAAGAATGGAAAAAAAAAATCATAACCACTAACCATGTTAAGGGTATTGACTAGCAAACTCAATGAGAAGAGACCATTATGAAGCTCTAGACGTAATATAAGAGGAAGATATTAGAATGGGCCTGAAATAGATAGGGTGTGATGAGGTGGACTGGGTAGAACTAGCTCAATATAGAGATAGGGTGTGATGAGGTGGATTGGATAGAACTAGCTCAAGATAGAGATAGGGTGTATTGAGGTGGACTGGGTAGAACTAGCTCAAGATAGAGATAGGGTGTATTGAGGTGGACTGGGTAGAACTAGCTCAAGATAGAGATAGGGTGTGATGAGGTGGACTGGATAGAACTAGCTCAAGATAGAGATAGGGTGTGATGAGGTGGATTGGATAGAACTATCTCAAGATAGAGATAGGGTGTAATGAGGAGGACTGGATATAACTAACCTAAGATAGGGATAGGGTGTAATGAGAGGAATTGGATAGAACTAGCTCAAGATAGGAATAGGGTGTAATGAGGAGTATTGGATAGAACTAGCTCAAGATAGGGAAAGGTGGCGTACTTTCATAAGAGCGGAATTGAAATTTCGATTTCCTAATGCCATGTTTATAATATTAAGTAATATCATGTACATTTAATAACAAAGGTTAAATTTTACAAGCATAAAAGCCTTTGGCCAATGTTCTTTATTCAGATAGAAAATGATCAAGCCAAACTATTGATACAGGATGCTATTTTATAGAGTAAAAGGAAAATTTTCTAAAATATACTCATAGAGCCTGAAAACCGTTTGAAAAATTGTGCTCTAAAGATTCAAATTATGTCTATGAATTGAGAATATTTATCCTTCAAAGTATATCTCATGCAGTTCATTGTCATGCCATTCACACAATAAAGTAATATTCATCAAACAATCAGGACAATAATACATTGTTCACTCCTAGTTCTTAATTTATAGTGGAATTAGTCAGTCTATTGTAGTGTCATAAACTACGAGCCTCTTAAATAAATAAAGTAAATACTACTGTTATGAACTAGGCTTGATAAATGTTTGTTTTTTTAAATTATCTTCTCTGGAGAATAGGTTTCAAAATATGTTTCAATACTAATGAAACAACTTTATGTTATACTATTTAAATTGCAAGATGACACCTGGACACGGGAATAAAACCCGGGATCTTTGGCTTAGAACACCAATGATCTAACCACTGAGCTATCCAGGAGTCTTCCCGTGCCCAGCGTTATTCTTCACTCATTTTTTAATGCAGAGTCTGTGATGGACGTGCGGAAATCGTTGGCTACATATAAGTGATCAATTAAGATCATGAAATATCAGCTAATTAAACACACTTATGTAGCTGACGATTCCCACACGTCCATCACAGAATCTGTCATAAAATATGAGTGGAGAATAATAACCTTGGGCACGGGAAGATTCTTGGAGAGCTCCATGGTTAGAGAATTGGTGTACTAAGCCAAAGGTCCCGGGTTCTATTCGCGTGTTCAGGTGTCATTTTTCAATTTAAAATCAATATGATATTTCGTTGTTATTATTATTATTAGCACCACGTCTTACTACCCGTTTGGGTTATACGCACTTACGCTAATGTGTAATGGTAGGGTGATTGTGAGATGACTTGGAGGACCTACAGTTTAACGTGGGATCCGAACCACGGTGGAGGCCTGGTATTCCCCACATTCACAAGTTGTGATTAATACACGTCTTGTCAGAGGTGAAGGAAGGATTGAGCCCCGGACCCCCAGCACAGAAGTATTGACACCTTACCCCTAGACCGCCAGGTTACTGATAATTAGTTGCAGCTATAACCATAATTAACAAATATAATAGTTTAGCTATTTGATCCACTCAACTTTATGGTCAACATTATCCCGGAACGTATCTAAAGAGATGAGAGGGTCACTACTAGCTGTCCCCACCTCTTACTACCTCTTGAATCGCTTGTACCTAAGCTACGACTGTTGAAGAAATATTCCGTGACGTCTTAGAACTCTCCTCCAAAATAATGCAGATGCAGAGTTCAACCAATGTTAGTACGCTGTCCTGTCTTTGGTTGGATCTGGTGTCTTATCTCCCTACTCTCTGGGGCATCTATTGAAATTGCACCCTGAAGAGTTTATTTGCATCAGGATAGTTTCTAAAAAACATTTGCTACTAATTTTCATTCAAGGTAATTTTTTTTTTACCTGTTTATAATAATTTTTAATTTTTGCTTAAATTCCTTGGGGCAGGGGGGGGCCTTCAGCCCAACGAGCCCCCTCCCTCCCTTGGATACGTGCTGAGGCATAGTAGATATAAACTTATTTCAATAAATACATTATTTTTTCACTAAACCCTAGTTATATTGTTTTACATTATTAGTTATAGTATTAAAATATTAAATAATAATACATTTCGTGAATTTTCCATTGTCAGGTTATTGTTAAAGTTTGGGATTGCTTAAAATCTAATCTATATAATTAGCTACGGATTTTCTCAATATTTGGTACGTTAGTAACGAGGCGCACAAGTACAGTACATCAGTTTTATAAAATATAGTCTACATATTAATTAAAAATAAGGAAGTTCTAATTAAATTTCAAGAATGATGGGATAATTACTTATAATTTAATATATTTTTTGTGACCAACCCTTGTTTGATTTATTTTATTTTAGGCTATTCTTATTTTTATGATATTTGATGATTCATATAATGAGACGAATCTTAAAGCTATATTATCGTTCATAATGTTACCATATTAATGATTTAATCTCATATTATTAACCAGCTGCATTATTCTTTAGGAGCCGATATTTCTTTAAGTGATGAGTAAAGATATTAAAATGTTACACTGAAATAAAAATGTATTTTATACAAATTCCGTAAATGATTTATTCGCGTGGTTCATTTATAGACTACAGAATATCAGTTATTTAAAACAGAGACTTGAAAAACGGAGCTACAAATTAACAGTAAACTTTATTGAAAAATAAGCGGACACTTCTAAAATAAATTTGAGAAAACAGCATTTTTTAAATATATATATATAAACATCTCTGTTTCAACAAAGAATAGCAGCTTTTTAATCATCTACATTTTGTCAGCCCACGTGCAACGCGTCTTACTACCCGTACAGGCTATCCACACATTTGCGCTATTTGGGGATGAAGAAGTAAGAATTTATAGAAATTGTGCCCTCATATGCGTGGAGGTAGAGGGGAAGATAATGTTATGGAAAAACAGAATAGCTATCTCTCTATCAACCTATCGTCATCAACAACCATCGATCGGGTTATACGCATATACACTAATTACGTTAGCGGAATAGGGTTGATGAAGGGGAAATGTACCAGAATTTGCATGGAGAGAGTAGAAAACAAATGAGTAAAAACCATCCTTTCTAAACACTATCAGGATTTTAACCCCGATAGCTCTGTCACTGGCAATTTAGTCTAACACGAGAGTGACACGTTATACCATTTGACCATCGATTAGGGTTACGTTCTAGTTACATTAGCCCCATGGCTTCTTTGGTGCTGACTGACAGCTCACAGCTGACTTCTGACAGTCAACATTTAGGTATATACTTAAATTTTGACTGTCAGAAGTGACAGCTGCTAAACACATGTTTTTGCAAATCATATGGTTCGGCGTAGGGATATATAATTTGGTCTGGTAACTTTTCAAAGCCGTCATCTGTAAGCTGTGAGCTGTCAGTCAGCACCAAAGAAGTCATGGGGCTACTGTAGCTTCACTTTCACAAAATGTTACTTTTATTTGAATATTATCTTTGTAGGGTTCTGATGAATTCATGAGATCACAGACGTGGGATACAGTACTTCCGTAGAAACGTTTGATTGGTCACCAGTCGTGGATCATTTTTGGTGGAGTACAGATATTTTCTCGGTAATCAGAAATATTCATTTTTTTTATTTCATTTAATTTTGTTATGTTGGTATAGTGTTAGCCTAAACTATGAACTTAGCTCAAAATAATCTAGTACTTCCTACATTTATTTTAGTGTAAGAAGAATAGGATGACAATATTGTAATGGAAAATATGACGAGCAGCTACGAAACCAATAATGAAAAGAGTCCCATGTATAGTCAACGTACCAATGAAGGTTTCTTCTCCACACTAATAAAAGTTCCGAGTATTTTTCCGCCCCAATCTTCCGCAGTTTAACTTAATTTGAGTCTGGCGAAAGATGACCTGAAGAAAAGCTTGAGGAATGCTTTGTTAGTTTTTCAATTAAACTTTTGTCCTCTTCTGTGTAGGAATCTTGTACTGTTTTTTTAAAAGCTAGCCTAATCAAACATAAAACAAAATTACAACTATAGTAAAACGAAAGTTTGCTCTGTGGTGCGTCTGCGAAAAGAATCATCTCAGAGCAAAGTGGACGCTTCCGCAATGTTGAGGGTCTGATCTCGCATTCTGATCACTGGTCGCAGTCGCCTAGAAGGAACTGATCAATTAACAAACCATGGAAACCAGTCTGGTCACTGGTTGCAATCGTTTAGAAGGAACTGATCACTTAACAAACTATGGAAACCAGTATTGTCACTGGTTGCAATCGTTTAGAAGGAACTGATCAATTAACAAACCATGGAAACCAGTCTGGTCACTGGTGGCAGCCACCTAGAAGTGTAGAGTATGACGTCACTCTACTGTCACCCTCGCTGTTGAACTCTGAGCCTGCCAGGTGTGGCGCTAGAGGGCAGGTCACGCGGTCTTGTGAGTGGCAGCTCAGTTCTACAGACACTTACTTTTTTGTGAACACTCAGTTCCGTAATTCAGTTCAGGTCAGTCGAATATGACCATGCCGCCTCGCGCCTCTAGCAAAACACTTCTATCAGAGATAGTTGCTTGTGGATCATTTTTAACCTGTATGATTGTTATGTTTAACAAAGATTTCAGTCACCAATTAATAAAACTTGAATAACCTGTCATCAAACTTTCTTATTTATTAACCAGTGATTATAACCAAAATCAGTACGCTTCCAGTAACCAAATGGTTAATATGTGTAATGACCAAGAGAACAAACGAGGCAAGAACAAGCTTTCAACAGAACAACTAGGATATAGGAAAAGGTATCATGGTAGCAGAGCTAACAAAGAGTCCTATGGCAACAGAACTAATCAAACATCTTCCTACACACAAATTTTGGACGTTCAACGTTGCAACGAAGAGTCGAACCAACCACCCGAGCCGTGTCTACAGGAAGTCATCACAACGATGTTAACATTCACCAGAACTCTTCACCATACGCGGGGACAACAGCCTCAAGCAGCCACAATTCACCTCTACTAGAAACGTCCATTAGAAGTCGTGATGGAGCTATACAGAGACTGTCAGCGAAATTCTTCAAGATTCTCTACTACAGTTCGAACAGCTAAGTTGTAAAGTTGACTCTTTTATCCACTCAATAACATTTTAAAGTATTGTGGTAATGTAATTAATGTATAGAGACGCGAGTAAATTGTCCAAACAAGTTATTTAGCACAAATATGTTCTTGTTGAACAGTATACAAAAAAAATATTCAACATATAAAATACATATAGCATGTTTAAAGGGTTAATAGTACGATTATACTTATGTGTTTATTTCCTTATAAATTTGGAAGTGGTGTTACCAAGCTAAATAGAGGAGTACATGTTTAATAGGGCAGGGTATACTAGCGCAAAACAACAAATAGAACATTATTTAATTTCTACAGTATGTTCACTACACAAATTTAAAATAAACATGGATGTTTACAGACTTGAATCCGACAAGCTCCAATATGAATTTCGTATTAGAGGTGTTAACCCAGGGCCACCACAGATAAAATGCGGTCACAATTTTGAGAAATAATAGATCAGGAACAGGACGAAGGAAAGTCACGGGTACTCGTCAAATTAATACCTACAGATTCTATAGAAATCCCAATTATAGAACAAAAATTAAATAATTTGCTTGCCCAGGTTAAGGAAACTAAATCCCCCAGTTATTCTCAAACAAAGATATTTATTACTAAAAGTAAACATATCGAAGATATGATACTACGTTTGAGTTGTGACAGTGAGCAGGTTAGACTCAAAATAGAACAGTTAGAAACTCTTTCTCTTAAATTACTATTATTATTATTATTATTATTAGCAGCGCATCTTACTAATTCTCTTAAAATAAATAATTTAATACACGACCAGATTAGAAAACAAAAAGATAAATCCATAACAGCAGACAAGGAACAAACCATTAAATCGCTCGTAGATTTATGTATAACTTCTGAAAATCAAACAGAGCCCTCCCCCCCCGCCCCCCAAATAATTATACTAGATTCCAGGGAGAGAGACGTTACCATTCTCAAAATAGTCAAAAAATGGAACTTGAAATTAGGAAACTATTCGGATCCTGTAATCTTTCTGGAACAATTAATAGAGTTAAAGGACCTGTACAGATTAGAAGATCTAGAACTTTTAAGAGCCCTTCCTGAACTTTTTGAAGGCAATAAAAGACAATCGATTAGAAAACCCCCTAATCTTTGGAATTCCTGGGATACCTTTTTGGATTGCATTAAAAAAACTTTCTTTTGTGTAGATTATGTTGAAAGCCTAGAAAATGAAATTAGAATGTCAAAACAAACCCCCACAGAGTCGGTGACGAATTACTTTATTAGGATCCAAACATTATTTAGAAGACACGGAGGATATTCTGAGAAAGAGCAGTTACAGAAGAATTATGGTAACCTTAAACCCGTATAAAAATGCAAATATCTTTTAATAAGATTAATTCTTTGTGGGAGCTACAAAGGTTAGCTTCTCATTTCGAAAATGCCCTCACTGAGATAGAATCACATGAAAAATCAAATTCCATACCCAGTAGTGTTGTTCCCATACAACAATCAATACGAACCTACTCCAATCAAAATTATATACCCCCACGATACAACACTGAAAACTACCGTAAGTACAGTACTAGACAATACGTTCCTAACAGTACCTTAAGACCTAACAATAACAGTTATATTGTGCAGCCGAGGTATACAACTAAAAGGTGTTATTGTTGTAATTCCCCTGAACATTTAGTATCTACCTGCCCTATTAGAAATAAAGGTGCCGTAAATAACAACAAAAAACTATCTGTGCGTGGAAGAACATCTAGGTCCGCGCAAAACAACAAAAATACTTATCACTCCAAAATCATACCCCTATATCATTGTTATGTTTAGAAGCTCAAACCATGTCCTATTGAAATAACAATGTTGGAATAGATTGTTGTTGTTGTTGATTGTTAGCTTATTTCTAAGCGTTCGCCTGCCATGGCTTGTTCGAAATGTGCTCTGATAGAGTTTATTGCATCCGTATCCAAGTGTCAATATTACTTATAATACACTCATGACTGTATTTATAATAGTAAGGGTTTACACAGGGTTAACATAAGTTTCGATTCGTATATTGCATGCCCCCTTCATCTTATTATATTTACGAACACTACTTGTAACCAGACCTGGTGCCCCTCAATATTCTATTATAAAATTCATTTCTTTTTTAGATTTCATCAAGTTAATAATTTTGGTTACCAATATTAAATAAACATTTTTGGAAACACCTGATGAGTTTGTTAATAATGTTGTATAATTGATTATTTTTATCTAGCTCATATAATTATATATATATATATATATATTAACTCGCCTAAAACAACTAATATATTTAGGTGTGGTAGTTCTATAAAACCACCGCTTTGTTCACATTAGATGTAACATTTTGCTACTTCTATGATTGTCTGTTTGTTAATATATTTAACCTTATTACCTTACATAACAAATATTAGGCATAAGACCATACTATTTAAAACTTGTGTATTTATATTTTCTTATTTATTGTCTATTTAGAGTAGGCCTACTCGCGTCCTTCCAAGATCTGTCCCTTGTGTATATGTATATTTTCATAGTTGCATTTGTTCTTGTGTTTATATATATATTAGTGTGCCATGAAACACACTGGTGTGTTATCATGTTGTGTGGGTTGTGCTATTCAAGCTATAAAAGTCTTTGCTTTTTTTTTTGTGCCTGGGGTGTATGTAGAGTATGACATCACTGTACTGTCACCCTCGCTGTTGAACTCTGAGCCTGCCAGGTGTGGCGCTAGAGGGCAGGTCACGCGGTCTTGAATGGCAGCTCAGTTCAACACACACTTACTTTTTTTGTAAACCCTCAGTTCCGTAATTCAGTTCAGGTCAGTCGAATATGACCATGCCGTCTCGCACCTCTAGCAAAACACTTCTATCAGGTGTAGTGGCTTGTGGATCATTTTTATAACTGTAACGTCAACCCGTAAGCTTGATATGTTTAACAAAGATTTCAGTCACCAATTAATAAACCTTGAATAACCTGGCATCAAACTTTCTTCTTTATTAACCAGTGATTATAACCAAAATCCGTACGCTTCCAGTAAACAAATGGTTAATATGTGTAATGAACAAGAGAACAAACGAGACAGAACAAGCTTTCAACAGACCAACTAGGATATAGGAAAGGTTTCAGAAGGAACTGGTATCTTAACAACTATGGAAACCAGTCTTGGCGGTATTCGTGATTTTTTCCTTAGTACGCAATGTACTTCACAGAAGCATTTAATTTATATTTTGTTTATTTTACTTTCTATAACTTATTGAAAACCATGAGTATGTAACATAAATTTTATAAAAAATTTAGTAAATCTGCAAGATTATATTTAATTAAACTGTAAATTTTAGATTTTTGTTTTTTATTGGGCTCTTTGGGATTATCTCTTTACGCCAAATTGTATTATTAAATTATTTTCTATGGATTATATAATTGAATATTATATTAAAGCCTCTCACGAACACGAATACATCCCCTGGGATTCAATAATCTGAGTTTTTAATGAAAAATGTGCATCTCTAATTGCTCTACTGCAGGGGCTCTTAACTTTTTTTTAGCCTAGCACCCCCTTTTGAGAACAGGGTGCCGGCTACCGCCCCAAAGTCAAATGTAATAAGCAGGAAAAAGGGAATAAGTCAATAATTTGCTAAGATGAGTTATGTCTATTTTTGCTATTTAAATAAAAAAATAATACTTCTGAGGGCAGCAGGTAAAATGGAATATCAAATACACTATTCATGCTCGACAAATATCTCATTTAGTATTAAGTCTTGAGCTCTAAAATATGTGTTCATGTAAAATAAAATAATGACTTATCCCCTTTAATATACCATGTAGGCCTACATTCATACTTAATTATTTCAAACTAAATAATTCCTATTAATATACAAGTACTCTTTTTGTGTGGTAAAACTAATAATCCTTTTGAATAAAACACATGCTATGTTAGGGTTATGTTAAATGTTTATAAACATAAGTAATTAAATGTGCTGTCAAAATTATAAAACATAAATATTAAAACTAATTTAAGAGCATTTTGTTAATTTTTTGACGGTTATTATTAAATGAAAGTTATTGCTGTAATATCCCCTAAAATGCTCCCCCTCTCCAATGCCCTCTAACAATTTAATACCCCCCCTGAAAACAAAATCGCCTCATGGGGGGTGGTACCACCCAGATTGAGAACCACTGGTCTAATGAATCTATTTGTTTGGATTTAATTTTAAACATATCATCAATAAGATATTTAAAAGAATTATTTTAATGTTGGTTTTAAAAAGTGTTTACTAACAACAATCGTCCCCCTGACTCCCCCATTGACACGATTCAGCTAATATATAAAAATGTATTATGTACTGTACGTACAAAAAAAATAATTAAAGAACTCTAGTTTCAGCTCATTAATATATATAACAAGAATACTAATTAGGAAAATATTAATTACTACCTTTGTCTGCTTTCTCTTTAGCGGGTAGTTCATTTCAGTTTGATATAATTGATTCACAAACCTCGCTCCACAATTTTTCCTTTAAATCTTTGTCACTATATTCTTTAATACTTTTTTTAAAACAACTCTGTACTATCAACATTCATGCTGGTGGCTGCGAGTGATGACAGGAATGTGTAAAGTCAACAGCTGAGAATCGCCAGTGCGCGTGGACAGATGTGTGTACCCTACAGCCAACTATTTAGTTTCCAGTGCACACGGACAGATGTATGTACCCTACAGCCAACTATTTAGTTTCTCAGTGCGCGTGGACAGATGTGTGTACCCTACAGCCAACTATTTAGTTTCCAGTGCGCGTGGACAGATGTATGTACCCTACAGCCAACTGTTTAGTTTCCAGTGCGTGTGGACAGATGTATGTACCCTACAGCCAACTATTTAGTTTCCAATGCGCGCGGACAGATGTGTGTACCCTACAGCCAACTATTTAGTTTCCAGTGCGTGTGGACAGATGTGTGTACCCTACAGCCAACTATTTAGTTTCCAGTGCGCGTGGACAGATGTATGTACCCTACAGCCAACTATTTAGTTTCCAGTGCGCGTGGACAGATGTGTGTACCCTACAGCCAACTATTTAGTTTCCAGTGCGCGTGGACAGATATATGTACCCTACAGCCAATTATTTAGTTTCCAGTGCACGCGTAGCCTTAGTCTTGCTCAACTTTCAAGAAAAACTGGCATGAGAACTCTACATATTTAAAAAGACACAACATTAGTGTAAATTATGTGTTTACAAACTACAACACTTGAGATGATGTAAAGTTAAACACCGGATCGCTTTCTAGTGCAGCTGTAGAACATAATTGTGGCGATATAAAATTAGTTTATAAAATTCTTGTTGTCTGACAATGTTTTCGAGAAAATTATTTTGCCAAAGTCAAACAACCTTCATCAACGTTCACAGTACATAATCAAGCATAAAGTTCACAATATTTATGTAACATTTATTTACATGCATTTTATCTGCATAATATATCCCGTATTGGTTTATTTGTTAGATTTTGTTTTTCATGGATCGTATTATTTTCAGACTTTTTGCCTCGGCGCTAATTAATTACTATATTGCGCTTCAGAAAACTAGCCTAATATTTTTGGTTTTAATTTTATTAAAATATAATTTTAGAATCGTTTAAATCTGGCAACGCAAATCATTATAAAATAATGGAGTTTATAAAATAACGTGGGACTATTTCATTAATCCCAGTTGTTGACATATTGAGTTGTTTAGTGTGCATTTGACAGATTCCTATTTAGAGGTAACAACACACTCTCGAACAATATTGTCTGTTGTATGTTTTTAGCACCACGTCTTACTACCCGTTTGGATAATACGCATATATACTAATTATGCGGTTGGTTATAGAGATTGGGAAGGTTATATTTAGAGGAAGTGTACCCACATTTGTTGATACTCATTATGGAAAATAAACACCCTCAGTATACCCAACCGAGATTCGAACCTCGCTCTCCCCGTCATCGGCAGTCTAGTCTATTGGGAGAGTAGCGCGTTAGACGATGCGGCCACCGAAGTGAATAATTTTTTATCAACTCAAATTATTTCAAGCAATTACCATTTACTAATAACGAATTATCTAAATATAATTAAAAAATATCAGGCTGGCACTGAAAAGTGACCTTAAAGCACAATTAAATGGTGGCGATACGGTTCTGCTACTATTATTATTGTTACATCCATTGGATTACTGTGGACTGTTGAATTATCTTTTTTTTATTGTGTTTCCTCTTAATTATGATTTAGTTATTTAATTTGTTTTATTGTAATTTCTAATAAACAAATATAATGTATTCATGATTTTTCAAACATTGCGCTCTTGTGTATTCTCAGTGATAGCCTGTTTTAGCTCTTTACTGTTGGCGAGCATTTTAATAACAAAAATGGAAATTAAATAAAATGCAAAAAAGGCTGTTCTAAAACTGTATAGGCCTATTTAAATTTAAATAAAACACTTAGGTATTTAAAAAGATTTTTTTTGTTTCTTATGGTCCACTTACTATTTATGTACTATTATATTTTCAAGACTAAAGAACACATCTGGTTATATTCGATTATTTTGATAAATTATTCAGCTAGACGAATTTATTTGATATTAGTAAATAAGGGATTGCCATTTTTAAAATAAGTTTTTGAAACTACTAAGCTCTATTATCGTAAAGATTTTCCTTTATTTAATATCTCACTAAGTAGCCCATTATGGTCTTTAGGTCTACAAGTGATGGCAAAACTTTCCGACCAGTATGCCACTTAAGGACTATCTACATTTTGGACTCATTTAGTGTGCGATTTATATTCTTTTACGATGATTTAAAAATAACTTTTAGACTAAGCCTGTTGTGAAATGTAATGAATCACTCAAACCAAATTGCAAATATTTTAATAATGGCGCTGCATAAAATCATTGAAAGTAACACCTTCACGGCTAAATAAATATTATTGACTTCAAAAAAGGATATGATATTAGCAAAAGTTTTATTTTATATTTATTTATTCCATGTCGGCGTGCCACGCAAATCATGTACGTGTGGGCACGCGTGCCACAGATTTGACATCCTTGGTCTATACTCGCAAACCGGTTTTCTTTTACATATTTTTTACTTAAATGCAGAAGCGCAATTGAATTTGTATGAGTAATTTAATTTTCAAACGATCGATAAAATTCAGTTTGTGAATTAGTTAACATTAACTCCGCTAGATCGTGCTGAGCTAAATCTATGATATTATATCAAAGTTTTTAGACAAATCATTTTTACTTATTTTCCTTTGTATTAAAATAGACCCTAATATAATAACTACACTATGTTAATTATTTTATAAATAAAATTTGAAGAAAAATAATTAAAAGTTTAATTTAAAAAGGTTATTAAAGTCATGCTTTATTTCACTCACAGACATTTACATTTTAATTTGATATAAATATAAACTTAAGCAAAAATCGTAGTTTTCCACTCTCTTCCCTTAAACGGGGAGGTGTTTTTTCCTATTCTTTTTGGTGGTGACCCTTAAGAGGACTCACCGTATAACTCTAAACTTAACACTAGGAATGGGAAAGACTGCTCCTTTAGTGGAACAGGAGCAATCTGCTACTGTTCCACCACTGAACCTGTTACTATTAACTGCTCCTTTTTGTCACAGTCCCTATATTCAAAACTACTTACAAAATAAATTTTTTTAGTATCACGTCTACTACCCGTTCGGCTTATAGGCATATGCACTAATTATGCGAATGTGTTAGGGATGGGGATTGTTGATTTTAGAGGAAGTACACCCACATTTTTGTGGAATGAGAGTGGAAATCATTGACGAAAAACCACCCTTATTGCAAACCACCGGGATTGAAACCCAATATCCCTGTCATAACCAGTTCAGTCTATTGCAAGAGTAACGCCAGAGACTAGGGGTCTGCAACCGGTTTAATATCGTGGGTCATTTGTGTTTAAAATAAAAAAAATGGGCAGATATGAAAAAAAAAAAGTTCAACTTTATATTTTTCATGTAGCAATTAGTTATTAATTCTATTTATTGAACACAATTGTTTTTTAATTATTTTCTGGGCTAGGTGAAACCAGTTGGTGGGCCATAGATTGCTGAAACTTGCCTTAAATCATTTGATCAGCAAGTGGACCCCTTCAATGTCCATCAACGTAACAATTTATTGTGAGAATAAAGTACATACTGTGCTTGTATGATGGAAAGAGTGTTTTGTATTACGAAAGCTTTCCTCCTCAAAATTAATTTGTGACTCCTTAAACCATTTCTAGATTAGGTCTATAATAGAAAAGTAAGGTTCCTCTGGACCTGTTCCAGCGCTGCTTGTGACAGAGAGACGAGAAGCAAGAGGTTCCTCTGGACCTGTTCCAGCGCTGATTGTGACAGAGAGACAAGAAGAAAGAGGTTCCTCTGGACCTGTTCCAGCGCTGCCTGTGACAGAGAGACGAGAGGTTCCTCTGAACCTGTTCCAGCGCTGCCTGTGACAGAGAGACGAGAGGTTCCTCTGAACCTGTTCCAGCGCTGCCTGTGACAGAGACGAGAGGTTCCTCTGGACCTGTTCCAGCGCTGCCTGTGACGGAGAGACGAGAAGCAAGAGGTTCCTCTGGACCTGTTCCAGCGCTGCCTGTGACAGAGAGACGAGAGGTTCCTCTGGACCTGTTCCAGCGCTGCCTGTGACGGAGAGACGAGAAGCAAGAGGTTCCTCTGGACCTGTTCCAGCGCTGCCTGTGACAGAGAGACGAGAGGTTCCTCTGGACCTGTTCCAGCGCTGCCTGTGACGGAGAGACGAGAAGCAAGAGGTTCCTCTGGACCTGTTCCAGCGCTGCCTGTGACAGAGAGACGAGAGGTTCCTCTGGACCTGTTCCAGCGCTGCCTGTGACGGAGAGACGAGAAGCAAGAGGTTCCTCTGGACCTGTTCCAGCGCTGCCTGTGACAGAGAGACGAGAGGTTCCTCTGGACCTGTTCCAGCGCTGCCTGTGACGGAGAGACGAGAAGCAAGAGGTTCCTCTGGACCTGTTCCAGCGCTGCCTGTGACAGAGAGACGAGAGGTTCCTCTGGACCTGTTCCAGCGCTGCCTGTGACGGAGAGACGAGAAGCAAGAGGTTCCTCTGGACCTGTTCCAGCGCTGCCTGTGACAGAGAGACGAGAGGTTCCTCTGGACCTGTTCCAGCGCTGCCTGTGACGGAGAGACGAGAAGCAAGAGGTTCCTCTGGACCTGTTCCAGCGCTGCCTGTGACAGAGAGACGAGAGGTTCCTCTGGACCTGTTCCAGCGCTGCCTGTGACGGAGAGACGAGAAGCAAGAGGTTCCTCTGGACCTGTTCCAGCGCTGCCTGTGACAGAGAGACGAGAGGTTCCTCTGGACCTGTTCCAGCGCTGCCTGTGACGGAGAGACGAGAAGCAAGAGGTTCCTCTGGACCTGTTCCAGCGCTGCCTGTGACAGAGAGACGAGAGGTTCCTCTGGACCTGTTCCAGCGCTGCCTGTGACGGAGAGACGAGAAGCAAGAGGTTCCTCTGGACCTGTTCCAGCGCTGCCTGTGACAGAGACGAGAGGTTCCTCTGGACCTGTTCCAGCGCTGCCTGTGACGGAGAGACGAGAAGCAAGAGGTTCCTCTGGACCTGTTCCAGCGCTGCCTGTGACAGAGAGACGAGAAGCAAGAGGTTCCTCTGGACCTGTTCCAGCGCTGACTGTGACAGAGACGAGAGGTTCCTCTGGACCTGTTCCAGCGCTGACTGTGACAGAGACGAGAGGTTCCTCTGGACCTGTTCCAGCGCTGACTGTGACAGAGACGAGAGGTTCCTCTGGACCTGTTCCAGCGCTGACTGTGACAGAGACGAGAGGTTCCTCTGGACCTGTTCCAGCGCTGACTGTGACAGAGACGAGAGGTTCCTCTGGACCTGTTCCAGCGCTGACTGTGACAGAGACGAGAGGTTCCTCTGGACCTGTTCCAGCGCTGACTGTGACAGAGACGAGAGGTTCCTCTGGACCTGTTCCAGCGCTGACTGTGACAGAGACGAGAGGTTCCTCTGGACCTGTTCCAGCGCTGACTGTGACAGAGACGAGAGGTTCCTCTGGACCTGTTCCAGCGCTGCCTGTGACAGAGACGAGAGGTTCCTCTGGACCTGTTCCAGCGCTGCCTGTGACAGAGAGACGAGAAGCAAGAGGTTCCTCTGAACCTGTTCCAGCGCTGCCTGTGACAGAGAGACGAGAGGTTCCTCTGAACCTGTTCCAGCGCTGCCTGTGACAGAGAGACGAGAAGCAAGAGGTTCCTCTGGACCTGTTCCAGCGCTGACTGTGACAGAGAGACGAGAAGCAAGAGGTTCCTCTGGACCTGTTCCAGTGCTGACTGTGACAGAGAGACGAGAGGTTCCTCTGGACCTGTTCCAGCGCTGCCTGTGACAGAGACGAGAGGTTCCTCTGGACCTGTTCCAGCGCTGCCTGTGAGAGAATGAGAGAGAGAGAGAGAGAGTAGAGAGACGAGGAGCAATTCAAAGCGTTGATAAACACTTCTAATACGTAGCTGTTTTGTGCTGCCATCTACCTAACAATTTTGTAACGACGCAGTCTTGACCGAGAGAAAACAGTAGAAGCTCGGAGAAAGCCCATGGGCATACAGTGATAGGTTTAACGTTTCAAACTGAGCAGTAACAAAAAGGAAAAGATCTTTTCATCTGTCAGGAACAGGCTGTGAATGTGAGTCAGAGAAGCTGTGACAAAGGAGCAGGTTGAAAATTCACAACCAGGGGCGTTGCACGAAATACATTTTGGGGGATGAACCAGTGTTTTTCACAACTCTAAGTAAAGTGCAAAGGAGAGTAAAAGGCAATGTTGAGAACGGGGGGAGGGTGGAGG